>JBBPRQ010000473.1:0-25549 GCA_038093095.1 Boletus insuetus | reverse complement strand
AGAGGGACTTATGCTATAGGCTCTAGATAAGAGCGGTTATTGCTATTGGTTGATAAGGAAAAGTGAGTCAAGAGGAAAAGCATGAGGCGATGATAAGAATGCAATGTGGTCGCCATGAGGTGCATAGCCGAGATAAGAGATAAGATCATGTGACTGAGGTCACGTGATTGGTGTTGACAATGGTTGAACAGTAAGTTCGGTATTTCTGTAATAGATTAGCAATGATTAGGAAAGTGAAGTGTACCAAAAGTTCAAGTAGTGTCGGCATTCAGGGCCTTCTTTATGGGCAAGCGTTACAGAATCGAAGCCAGAAGGAGGGAGATTGGTGATTAGATTGCAAGAGATCTGTTGGAAAGGCCGAGAGGCTGTGGAGGGGATAGGCGAGAATGAGGAAACGGTTGGGTGAGTATTTGCTTTGGCTTGTTGGCAGGAGGAGCACCCTTTGACATATTTGCAGATGAATTGTGTGAGCCCAGGCCACCAGAATTTGGCGGCAACTAGTTGATGAGTCTTTAAGTAACCAGGATGTCCTGCAGAAGCATGGTCATGACAATGGGAGACAATAGACCCTTGGAGCAATTCATCAGGGGGAATATAAATGTGACCTTGATGGGTTAATACGTCATTGTCAAAGGCCCAGTCAGAGAGGCAAGAGCAGAAAGCAGGGGAAATCGAGCCATCTAGTGCCTGCAGGGCATTCAGAACAAGGGGATCATCCTTCGAGGAGGATGAGACCTTCCAATGCAGTGCAGCATCAATGACATGAATGAATAGTGAGTCAGGGAGGAGGACAGTGCCAGAGTTGTCTGGGGTATCTGGGTGAAGATTGGGGCAACCAGATAGGGCGTCAGGTCCAGTGAGGAGGTGACCAGGGACATGGATCATTTTTAGGTCAAAATCTGTAAGGTCCAATAGCCATCAGGCTTGACGACGGTTGAGATTTTGGGCTTGGCGGAAATAGCTAAGATTTTTATGATTGGTGAAGACTTGGACTGGGGAGGGGGAGCCATGGAGATAATGTCTCCAGGCTTTCAAGGTGCAGATAATGGCAAGGAGTTCTCTGTCATAGATGTTGTAGTTTTGATATTTTTTGGATTGATATTTTTATTATATTCCTCACATTTTGATACTTGATGTAGCTGATAGTACAAAGGATGTAAATGGAGTCTAGACCAAAATTCTGTGAGTACAGTTCCCATAGCCCATAGGTGACCTTGTTCATTGCAAGTAAAGCAGTGGATGAGAGTAGGATGAATGGGGGAGTCAGAAAAGAGTCTACATTGATGGGGTAGGAGGAGAAACCAGGTAATGGCGAGGAACTCGCTGCAAAGTCCTTGTTATAGCAACTGGAGGAGTGGAACGGAGTTGCCTGTCTCAACTTTCCTTGATTTCCCTAAGAACATTTGCCCACAGCTCATACAGCGGAAGAGGGTAGACCAAATGAAGCCTTTCCACCATGCCATTTGAGGTTACGAGTACAGCAGGTGGTGTTATGGTTTACTAAAGGGGGGTACTCATTGTTACAGTCTACTAAGGGGGTACTCATTTTTCCTCATTTGTTCTCTCACCTCTCATCTCATTCTCTCACTGTACGCAGTTGTATTCATAGTGGAGTCGTCCTCCACATTTCTATCTCACCACATGTGGTTGTATTTGTAGTGGAATTATCCTCCACACTATTAGATGCACTCTCTCGATCTCTTTCTCTTTATGGCTCACATGGCACCCCACCCCAATATCTTATTTAGACTTCCTTTCCGACTCCATTCCACATCGCCTTATTCAGACTTCATCCATTGCAGAACTCTGTTTGTATTTCATATTGTGCTGTGCACTATATCTTAGATCTGACTTGCTGCTGCACATCGAGTCAGACATAGATAAAGACAGAACACCTTCTGGCTTCCGCTCCTTTATTTCCTTTTCTATCTCTTACATGGACCAGGGGCCTACCATATAAATAGTGTCACTTCACTCGCCTGTATTTTCCCTTAAGCTAGTTCTATGCAATATCAGTGTTGTTTCTAGACCATACCTCCAAGTCCCTAGTAAGTGCCTTGTTGTATCTAGGATGGGAGAGACCCACCTAGGCTTGCATTCCTCTCAAGCTTGGCATCATCCTTCAGTGTTACCAAATCACCCTTCAGTCGTTACCTGCTACGCTTCTTTGACCAGTATCGTAGCACACTCCATCAACACATCACTGTGCATTACACTTATTTTCTTGTTATGCTTGTTCTTTCTCTTGTCCACAGACTCGTTCTCTCACTATACGCAGTTGTATTTGTAGTGGAGTTGTCCTCCACATTACCAGATATGTTTCCCAATCTCTTTCCCTCTTTGGCTCACATGGCGCCCTGCCCCCAATACCCTATATAGACTTCCTTTCTGCCTCCATTCTGCATTGCCTTATTCAGACTTCTTCCATTGTGGAACTCCATTGGTATTTCATATTAGTGCTGTGCACTTATACTTAGACATATCTCACTGCTGCATATCGGATCTACTTGTACGAAGACAGAACATCTTCAGGCTTCTGCTCCTTTATTTCCTTTTCTATCTCTTGCATGGACCAGGGGCCTACCATATAAATAGTCTCGCTTCGCTCACCTGTATTTTCCCCTTAAGCTAGTTCTACGTAATATCAGTATTGTTTCTAGTCAATTCATCCAAGTCCCTAGTGAGTGCCTTGTCATACCTAGATAGGAGAGACCTGCTTAGGCTTCACATCATCTCAAAGCTCGGCACTGTTCTTCAGTGTTCCCTCGTCACCCTTCTGTCCTTTCATGCTACACTTCTTCAACCAGTATTACAGCACGCTCTGTCAACACATCACTATGCATTACAAAAGAACTAGCTTTTCCATCTGTCCTACTATCATGTAGAGGACATTCCCCCACTCCATGATATCTTGCTTCAGCAGGTTCAGAGCACCATCAGACTCCCCTTCCTCTTCCTCTGGTTCTACAACTCCCACCATAGACCATCCTTCCCATTCCTTTCCACTTCTGTGTACATGTCCACCGACTACCCAATGACCACCCCTACTACCTTGTTTGTCCTGATCAATATGCCCCTCCAGATATCATTGCGGCATACTGACAACGTCAATAGGCACTCACAGATATCAACCTAAGCCAAGGTTGGAACCTCGACAACCTTTCCTCTGTCTCTAAATTAGCTGCCATCCCCTCCCCAACTCCCACATCCCCCATTGTTCCTGACAAGGAACCTCCTGCTGTTTTCACAATCCTGAGCTAGCTCTAGAAGATGACTCTAATGCAGAACCGACTGACACAGAGATGGTATCAGAAATCAAGGCTGCCCTCCCTAAGGACTTTATGGGGGAGGCTGAGGATGCTAACAGATGGCTCCTCACTATGGATGCCTACTTCACCATCAACAATAGGCTTTTCACAGATTGGACCAAATCCCTTACCTTTCTCAACAAGATTAGCAAGGGCCATGGTAAAACCTTTGCTGAAGGATGGCTGATGAAACTTGGGAACTCCCTCATTCCTAAAGACTTAAAGACCTTCACATACATTAAACAGACTTTTAAGACTGCTTTCTCTTCCTACGATGTAGCTGCTAAGGCTCAGATCAACCTCTCCAAACTCTGTCAGTCTGCTAGAAAAGACTCTGATAGAACATGGAGCAACAGGTTCACTATGTATGCTTCACAGTTCCAACTTCTCACTAAGAAGTCTGGAATCACTGACAAACATGCTCTCATGGAGTGATTCATCCAAGGCCTCGCCCCTAAGCTTGCCACTATGATCCTGTTGTGCAACAAAATCCCGGATTACTACAAGGATTGGATAAAGAAAGCTGGCCAGTTCTCCCAACAACTACAGAGGATTTGGGACCTATGATGGGGTGTGCCACACATTCTGGCCCCCTTTTCTTGAAACCACAAGGACCCATATGTGACGGACATAGATGCCATCCATCTGTTGCTGACTCAGTGTGCTGACTACATGTGTAAGAATCAATGCTTCATATGCCATAAGGTTGGCTGTAGGTCTACCAAACACATGGGATTCAGAATCGACCAGACCATACATCCCCGCCTGACCACATCCTCTGGACACTCCACATGTCCAACTTACAAAGTCCCACAATGATGGGCACAAACCACCACCACAACAGAGGAGGATGATGAACTCTCAGCTTACCTGGAAGCAATGGGTAGCACTGAGATAGGTGCTGCAATTAGGATCCTCAAAACTGCTTTTGGGGAGGGCAGCTCATCCACAGATGAGGAGGAAGGCTACTAAGCCATGGCTGAGGTACGGGCAGCCTCATACCAAGAATGCCAAAAGAATGACCAGGGCAGCACCACAAGCCAGGGCTGTATGGTCTGGATCATGGAACAACCAATTTTCCATCTTCGTGCTGGCAGAACTCTGGACTACCATCCTGGAGGAAGACACGGATCATTATCTGTGCACGTACACAAATGGTGAAAATTTCCAACCAATGCTGGAAGTGAAAGCAGCTACTCCCATGGATCAAGGGACAGGGTTTGGACTGCAGCCTTCTTCACAAGAGACCACCACGGGAAACACAGTCAAACATGGAATCAAGGTGGTAAGAGCAGTGAGTGAAGAGGAAGGCACTTGGAACCAACCAAGACTGAGTGGGACCCAACCCACCAACCACATATGGCAAAATGTCTGTTTCTGCATAGAGGCATGTGTGATAGGTGGAATTAACCACCACACATGGCCTGGGACTGGAACAAACCAGCATCTCGTGACTCTTGGAACTGACCAGGGTTTTTAAAGGGTAGGATTGGGTCAACGTCATACCCTGCCTACAAATCTTTTTCACTTAGATGTTCTCCAGTATTTGTGTCAGGAGGTTCTTCTCAATTCATATCCATGCCAATCACCCTCTACCCTCCTAACCAAACTGCATTCAAAAGTGTTGACACAAAAGCCCTCATTGGCTCTGGTGCAACTGGATATTTTATTGACTATGCTACAGTGGTGGCATGCAACATTCCCACCACACCACTCAAGACTCCTCTGCAGGCGAGGAATGTTGACAGATCTCCAAACAAAAACGGCCTAATACAAAAACAGGCATTGGTGGTAATTCAGCTCAGAGAGTTCACTGAACTCCAAGACTTCCTTGTGATTGACTGTGGCAAGGACGACATCATCCTTGGGCTTCCCTGGCTTCAGGACATAAATCTGACCATTGATTGGAGTATAGGAACTGTTTATATTCCTGAGGCAGAACCAACTGACCCGGCCCAGATGTTAAATAGGGAAGGCAAAGGAGCTGCAGCCTTTACTATCAACATCTTCAATAGGAAATGCCAGAGAAACAAAATCTGGAAATGAAGGGCTCTGTGGTGGAAGCACAACGTTGACCCAGTACTCACGGCAAAGACCAATGAGGTTCATCTGAAGATACTTGACGTGGACATGACCATGCAGCAGGAGGAGATCCCAGCACTCATAGATTGCAAGGAGAATGACAAAGATGAGCCAACTGGACTCTCCATTAAGAAAACTACAATATCAACTTTTCTTATCCAAGATGCAAAGAAGACCAAGGTGGAACTCCCATGGGACTATCAAGACTTCAAGGATGTCTTCCAAAAGAAGAACAATGGTCCCCTTCCACCCTACCACTCATTTGATCATGGCATAGATCTAGACGAGTCATTCCAACCAAGGGTTGCCAAGGCCTACCTGCTCAATCCCAAGGAGCGAGAGGTATATAAAGATTTCATCAATGAACACTTGAATGCCAGATGTATATGACCATCCAACTCCTCCATGGCTTCTCCATTCTTCTTTGTCTCAAAGAAGGATGGCAATCCTCACCCCTGCCAAGATTACCACTATGTCAATGAGCATACCATCAAGAATGCTTACCCTCTCCCACTCATTGGAGACTTGATGGATCAGCTCAAGGGATCCTGTTACTTCATGAAGATGGATATCTGCTAGGGCTACAACAATGTCTGGATCAAGATTAATGATGCCTGGAAGGTGGTGTTCATCACACCCTTCAGCCTCTTTGAGCCTCTCATTATGTTTTTTGGCCTTTGCAACAGTCCAGCAACTTTTCAGTTATTTATGAACTTTATTTTCAAAGATTTGGTAGTGGAAGGATGGTTGATCATCTATATGGATGATATGTTGATCCACTCCAAGGATCTCAAGGAACATCACGACAGGATGAGGTGAGTTCTGGAGCAGTTAAAAGAAAACCGGCTCAGCCATTCCTCAGGATGGTCATCTGAGAGGGTATCATCATGATGGACCCTACTAAGTTATTGGCAATTGCTACCTGGGGACCATCTACTTTGGTTTGTGCAGTCCACTCATTCATAGAGTTCTGCAACTTCTACCACAAGTTTATTCTTAACTTCTTGGAAATTGCTAGGCCAATCTTGGATCTCACAAGGAAAGGGCAGCAGTGGTTCTGGATGCACAAGCAACAATTGGCTTTCAACCTCCTCTGAAAGGCCTTCACCTCAAAACCCATACTCACAATGCCGGATACATCAAAACCATTCTACGTTATGACAGATGCCTCACTAATGGCTTCTGGAGGCATGCTGATGCAGAAGGATATAAATGGTGACTACCATCCTTGCTGCTATATCTCTCAGATTTTCTCTCTGGCAAAACATAATCATGACATCTACAATCAAGAGCATCTCACGGTTATACGCGTGCTAGAAGAATGGCAGCACTATCTCACTGAAACCAACTGGGCCATAACTGTGCTCACAGACCACAATAATCTGTGTTATTTCAAGGATCCAAGGAAACTATCTAGGTGGCAAGCTAGATGGTTATTAACACTACAGGACTATGACCTCCTGTTCCAACATGTATCCGGGATTAACATGGGCCTGGCAGATGCTCTCTCATGGAAGGACATCCTGGATACATTGGACAATAACGCCGAGGTTACCCTACTTCCAGGAGAGCTTTTCATTAATTGACTCGACCTCGACCTCCAAACTGCCATCACACAATCCACCTCCTCCAACTCCTTCATCATTGACCAATTAAGGAATCTTCACAAGGGTACCTCAGGAATCCCTTGTTCCTTTATTCATGACTGGTGCTTTGATGATGGACTACTCTACTTCAAGGATCAGGCCTACGTGCCTGAGGCTCACCAGAATGATCTACTCCACGTAATCCATGATTCGCCTGCAGGTGGTCATGGTGGTTACTACCAAACCATGAACATGGTACAATGTGACTATTGGTGGCCTGGCCCTCACTGCATTCGTGTACTGCTTCATTCAAGGCTGCACCATCTGCCAGGCCAACAAAGTCAACACTCACCCCACTATACTGCCACTTACCCCTCTTCTGGTCACCTCCACTCACCCCTTCTCCACGCCCCTGGTCAATCTCATTATGGACTTGCCACCGTCCAAAGGATATAATTCAGTTATGGTCATGGTCGACCCTGGCCTTACAAAGGGGGTGATTTTCACTCCAACTCACTATCAAAATGGGGAGAATGGAATACAACCCAAATGTCAATAGTACCAGCACAAACACTGTGGGAAACTCACAGAGACTAGTTCCAAAGAGGGATAGACTTGAATGTACAGAGAAGGCTTGAGTGGAGTGGAGACTCAACACAGAAGATGGGAGAAGAGAACAGAGATGTTTAGTTTTTTGGTATAGGCTGTAAGGCCTGGTTTATATACATGTAAGATGTGTTTGTACTTGTGTACTCCTATACTATGTATGGTAAATAGAAAGTCGTACCATAGAACATAATGAAATGACAGAGAATAATGTGTTAGCTAATCTGACACATACCAAAACACGATGACTGATACATCAGCCAGTCTTACTGATAGTTAGTAATTATTGACATGTCATATCATAGACAAGAGTCTAGACCATTGATAAGAAGATCAAGAGAAAGGTTAAACCTTAATCTATGATTCTCGACACTTACAAGAGTGTGGACACTAAGGGTGTTGTGCAGCTCTTCTTTGAAAAGGTCTTTCCCCACTTTGAACTCCATGATAAGGTTATCTTGGTCCATGGTCCACAATTTGCCTCAGTCTTTGCTCTAGATGTGGAAGATACACTACACATAATGAGTACAAGGTAAAGGTATGAATGGATGGGCTCACCTCAGTCTGATATGAGTCAGGACTAAGGTGTGATCTACGCGAGTCAGCAAAGATAAATACATGCTTATGTAATGCGGATAAGTCCGAGTCTGTTTGTCTCTAGTAGTCCATAACAAATAACACAACACTCCCCCTCAAACAGAAGAGGGATGTAGTCCAAGTTCGAATGCGAAATGCTTAGCTTTGATGCTAGGTAATGCTTTTGTAAGTGTATCTGCAATCATATCAGTCAAGGGGCAATAAAGGAAACGAATAGAACCATCCTCAACTGTGAAACGAATGAAATGATATCATAAGTCAATGTGTTTCGTACAAGTGTGATAGCTACCGTCTCGCGTAAGTGCGATAGCCAGCTGGTTGTCGCTGTACAGAACAGTGGAAAAAGCCAATGGTCTGAAAATCTCTCCAATGAGATGACATAGCCACAGTGCTTCTTTTGTGGCATGTGTAGCGGCGATGTATTCAGATTCGGCTGTTGACAAAGTCACTAATTCTTGCTTCTTCAAGCCCCAGAGTATCACTCCCCCATCGATGAGAAACGCATAACCCGTGATTGCTCGTTGATGCTCCTGGGTCGCTCCATCCGCATCAACATAACCGACAAGACCTCGTGTTTGTGTCCCGAAGGTGAGTGTGAGTGATATTGTTCCAGCAAGGTAATGATAGATACACTTTATTGCCTCCCAATGGTCCCAACCTGGGTTAGCATTGAACTGTGAGACGTATGATGTAGCGAAGGCAATATCCAGTCTAGTACCGGTGGTGAGATGAATCAATGAACCTGTCGCCTGACGATAGGGAATGTTGCGCATATGTGCAATTTCGCTGGTTGTTTTAGGTGATTGGGTGTTGGAAAGTAAGACGTTTGGGTCTAATGGGGTAGAAACTGGTTTCATATCTGCAAAATTAAATTTCGCCAGGATCACCTTGATATACAGTTCTTGAGATAACAATATGGTCTGGGCGGTACGATCATGGATGACTTTCATCCCTAGTAACCAACTGATGGGTTCTAAATCTGTTATTCTGAACCGTGTACCAATTTCGTCCTTGAACACTCTAATGAGCGAAGAAGAGTCCCTGGTGATTGTGCAGTCATCGATGTGAGATGCTAAAATAAGGATATGATCACCAACATTGGCGACGAAGACCCCCCAGTCCGCTTCTGTTCGTGTAAACCCGAGTTCGCCCAGGGTGCCATGTAACTGTTGGTACCACTTGAGTGCGACTTGTTTCAATCCGT
Source organism: Boletus insuetus (assembly GCA_038093095.1). Lineage (NCBI taxonomy): Eukaryota > Fungi > Basidiomycota > Agaricomycetes > Boletales > Boletaceae > Boletus > Boletus insuetus. The sequence goes on along the minus strand of JBBPRQ010000473.1, from coordinate 16,166 downwards.
AGAAGGCAACTAAGAGATGGGCAATGAGATCCTGGCCCTGTTTGTTGTAACCAGGCGGCAATTCCATGTAAGTTATCTCGTCATCGTCTAGTTTGCCATTCAGGAAAGCGCTGTGGAAGTCAAAGACATCCACATCCCAGTCTTGTCATGCTGCAATCGCAAGGATGAGGCATAGGGAACTAAGGCGTGTGATGGGAGCATAGGTTTCGTCGTAATCGACACCGTATTGCTGTGTGAACCCACGTGCTACAAGTCGTGCCTTGTACTTATCAATTTCCCCCACGGCATGAATACCCATTTGCAGCTAACAACATTCATGCCCTTGGGAGGGTGTTTGACCACATTCCAGGTGCGTGTGTCATGCAGACTCTTCAATTCTGTGTTGATTGCCTCCTCCCATTTAAGCAAATCTGGGCGCAACTTCACTTCCTCGACAGTCAACAGTTCAAGACCTTCTGCATTCGCATTCACAGCCAATAGCGCAAAGACTGCGTCTTGGTCATCAAGCCATGCGGTGGACGCATGTACTTCTTTATCGCTGCCAGCATCTGTGCTTTCCACTCCAAGGATACCCTTTGGAAAAGGCACACTCCCTTCCCTTCCATCGTGAGTCCCTTGCCCAGCTCTTAGCAACTTCAAGTACGTTGATTCAGTGCGCTGACAAATCGAGCGGCGCAGTACATCGTCGGGTGGTTTGCTCTCAAATGTCATACCAAGATGACTGGGTTTGGATGGGATTGGGATTTTGGATGGTGTAGCAGTGATCATGGGAGCGTTCAACGCGGCGTGGGGTGCAGGTGGAATGGGTACGTTCGTTGTATTTCTGTTGGCCACCGATGGCTCACTGACAGTGATCGAGACTAGTTCATTGGCTTTATAGAAGGTAATGTTGTGCTCAATAACGACAGTGCGCTGATCAGGAAGATAGATTTGATGGGCAGTCGACTCGGCGTCAAAACCTACCCAGCAACCCTCGCGAGCACAGTCATCAAGTTTTGATCCTGAGTGATTGAGGATCCAGCACTTCGCTCCCCAGACAGGCAAGTCCCCAAGGTATGGTTTCTTCCCGTATAACATCTTGTACGGTGTCTTGCCGTCCAATGCTCATGTTGCTGACCTGTTTTTCACCCAGACGACGTGTAACAACGCCTCTCCCCAGAGGTATTTGGGCAAGCCGCTCACATGTAGCACAGTGCGCATGCATTCAACAAGAGTACGATTGAGTCGTTTGGCCACTCCATTGTGTTCTGGTGTATCGTGAGTGGTGAGTTTGCGTTCTGTCCCTTTGGCTTTAAGGTGACAGGTGAACTTGTCCAACAGATACTCCCCTCCATGATCAGAATGCAGGCGCTTGACAGATGCGCTGTGTTGAGTCTGCAACCAGGACTCAAAGGATTTGTATGCTTTGAACGTTTTGGACTTTGCGGCCATCAAACTGACGTCTGTGTAGCGAGTGAAATCATCGGTGAAAGAGCTGTAATAGGCTCTCTTCCCAGGCGTCAAGATGGGAGATGGGCCCCAGACATCAGTGTGTACTTCATTGCCCAACTTCTCGCATCAGGCTGGTTCACGAGTGATTCCAATAGGTTTACACATTGCCTTCCCGTATTCGCAGGAAGTGCATTGTCCCATAGAGGAGTCCCCGCGCAACCATATGCCAGTGATCATTCCCTTGGTTATCATTTCGCGGATTGTTGATACCCCGATGTGAGATAGACATGTGTGCAAGTCCTCCAGGGTAAGCTCTTTGTCGCCGCCAGCCAGTGCTGCCATTGGAGCTGAATAACTGTTCTGGGTACGGTATAAGCCATTGGTGACATCAACCCGCCCTAAGAGCTTCTTCTGGGAGTCGTAGATCTGACAAGATCCCCCATCAAAGACTGCCTTGCAACCTGCCTGTGTGAGGCAACTAATTGACACTAAAGTGACCTGCATAGACGGTGCGTACAACACATCCTTCAGGATGATGCATGAACAAGTGTCTCCGTTGGGTAGAAAAATGGGTAAGTCTCCTTTCCCGACAGCATCAAATGTCCCATTATCGGCTCCCCTAATAGGTCTGGCCAGTATTGAGGTGAAATTAAGAAATCATTCTCAACATGGTGACAGGTGTTGTGAAGCACCACTGTCATACAGTTCGGGTACATTCCCATCAACTCAAGCCACCAAGGAGAAGGTGGTATCTCGTTCCGCATGATCGGGTATTGCCAGCCAAGCACAATCTGGTTGGTTTTCCGTCGTGTGCATACATGCGTGTGCTGACTTCCCCTTATCTTTGTCGTCTTTAGGCTTTTTGCCACGCGATTTCCATGTCTTGGGAGCTTGGCCTGCCTTTCCACCATCTTCCTCCCAACATTCGTGTCCTCTGTGCCCAGGCCAACCACAGTTGTAGCAGTTCCCGCTGAACTTCGTTTTCTATTGGTTGCCTTTCCCCTTTTTCCAGGCATCTGCTCCAAAGGCTGCGTCTTCACCCCCTCCGCCAGACTTCTTCCCCTTTCCGCCATCCTGCAAAGTGAGACAATCATATTCCTCAAGCACAACATCCATCAATTCATCTGCAGTGATGGTCTTTCCCTGCAGACGCATCGTGGATGAGATAGATGCAAGACCGGGGTTGTAAGTGCAAGGAAGTGACGCATACACGAAGCTAAACATGTCTTCGTCAGCTACTGGTTGTCCAACTGATGCCAGTTCCTCACAGAGCATGATAAGTTTGTCTATATGCGCGCGTGCATCCCCGCCCTCCTTGAGTCAGAGCTCCACGAGCTGACGGCGCAGCTCAGAGCTAGCAATAAGTGACCGTTGCTCGAAGAGAGTCAAGAGGGTGGTGAAATACTCGTGGGCAGAATGTTTGTTCACGAGACGCATGAGCAGAGAATTTGGGAGGGTGTTCACCATTATATGGCGAACCTTCAAGTCCTTTTCACGCCAGACCTCCAGAGCGGTCTCGTAGTCAGTGACTTCCTTCACCTCAGCAGGTGTTGACGGCTTCCATCCAGCCGACTTTCCCACTACTGGGTTCATGGGCGCAGCTTTCGTGCCATTGAGGTACATCCCTAGTCCCTGACTGGCTGCAGCAACCTGGAGCCAGACCTTCCATGTAGTCCACTCCTTACCCGCAGCATCAAGCTTTGGAAGCTTGACCTCATCTGTAGTGGCCGACATCCCGATGAATATATGCGTGAATTTTGTGACTATATGCATGTGTCTAGAGCTTCAGCACGAAGAGGCTCATAACCTGTGGAAGATACACTCAGTCTGATATGAGTCAGGACTATAATATTGTGTACCTGTGGAAGATACACTACACATAATGAGTACAAGGTAAAGGTATGAATGGATGGGCTCACCTCAGTCTGATACGAGTCAGGACTGAGGTGTGATCTACGTGAGTCGGCGAAGATAAATATGTGCTTATGTAATGCGGATAAGTCTGAGTCCGTTTGTCTCTAGTAGTCCATAACAAATAACACAACACTAGAACTGGCCAGACTCCTTGAGTATGATCTGCTCCTCTCTTCTACATACCATCCTCAAACCGACAAAGAGATGCAATGGGTCAATCAGGAATTAGAAACTTATCTTCAGATCTTTTGCCAAGAAGACACCACCCAATGGTCAGACCTCTTACCAATGGCGGAGTACTGTCACAACTCCTCCATCCATTCTGTAATTGGAAAGACTCCAATTTCACTCATGCTAGAATATGAGCCAAGGGCCTATCCAACAATCAGAACCACCACCTTGTTACCCACATTAGAAAACACTTGGAGACCTCGATGAGGCTCACAAGGAAGTCACCACCACCCATGAAAAAGCCCAACATTATATGAAAGAACACATAACTTCAAAATTCAAACCCTAAAAAGTAGGAGATAAGGTATGGCTTGAGGGCCATAACCTGAGACTCTGCTCCCCTTCCTGCAAACTTGCCCCTCGACATGAGGGACCCTTTGAAATCACACAAGTCATATCACCTGTTTCATACAAACTCCACCTACCACACACTTGGAAAATCCACAACACCTTCCATGCCTCCCTTCTCACTCCATATAGAGAGACTGTGGAACATGGACCAAACTTTGTTCTGCTTCCACTGGATCTAATAGATGGAAAAGAGGAATTTGAAATTGACCAAATCCTAGCCCATTGAGGCTCCACCCACCACTGCCACTACCTTGTTTTGTGAAAAGGCTATCCATCTTCCAAAAACATCTGGGAACCAGAATCCAATTTAGGACATGCTGTGGACCTCCCCAATGAATATAAAGCCGGGGATTCCATTGCCTTTCCTCCATCTTAACCACCCTTATCTGTCTTTGAGTTAAGCCCTTGCTCCTCCACCATGCTACCACCTCGCTTATGTTGTCATCCTCACTCAATGTCATCCCTCACTAACTACCCGTCCGCATCTACTGACTCCCATAACGATCCTGTTGAATCCTCTACACTTCCACTCTTGAGAACCCCACAGCTGCAATTGCCATCCCTGGCATACCTGTCTTTCAAGATCAACCAATACTTAAATCTCTGGTTGTCATCTTTCATACATATGCCACAGCTCATACCATCCACACACAACTCTTCCCAGATGGGACTCTGACTGTCTATGCTGCTGCCATGGAGCAGTCAATCCATGAGTCAAGAGATGCCATTTTGGACACCCTCCATGACTATGGATTCAATGATGTCTTCCATGGACTTCCAGAACCCTTTTTTCACCATGTATTATGCCCCATATTCAACACTCTACCCACCAATCACTGAGGATACTACTTGGACAATGACCCCAACCATCCATGGGATTGGAATACTTGAACCCAGTATTATCCTAGAGTATGGGAACCCAGACCACTCTGAGCAGATGACTCCACCATTACCCCAGACTCCCCCTCCTTGTCCTCTGACTTCCATTCCAACTGTATCCCACTCCTTATTCCACCTCCGCCAACACCAGCCACTTGCCCACCTTTCTGAGAGGGAAATTCTATCACTTCTGGAGGACTTAGCAGCAATTCTCATCCCAGAAATGTCAGTGACCTTCCTGCTGACCGCCCCAATGTCCTCATCTTCCTTGCCACCATCCCTCTCCTCGGACGGGGAATCTCTACCCATGAACCTGCCAATATTCTTTCCACTTGAAAACATCCCATGACTTCCACACCCATCTGCTGTACTTGTAACCTCAAACAGTGTGGTGGAATGGTTTTGTTCAGCCTACCCTCTTCCACCACATGAGCTGTGGGCAAACATTCTCAGGGAAATTGAGGAAAGCCGAGACAGGCAACTCCATTCCCCTCCTCCAGTTGCTATAACAAGGACTTTACAGTGAGTGCCTTGCTGTCATGTGGTGCCTCCTCCTCCTACCCAATCAATGTAGACCATCTCCTGACTCCCCCTACTCGTCCAACTCCTGTTCGCTGCTTCACTTGCAATGAATGAGGCCACCTCCAGGCCAACTGCCCACACTATGAATGTCCTCTCTGCCATTGCACTGCTCCTGGCCACATCCAGGTCTTCTGCCCTTGTTGTTGTCTCCTTTGCAGAGAATTGGGACACTCAGACGAGTGTTGCCCAACTCGCCGTAATCCCCTTGACAACTTTAACCTGACTAATTATGAAGTCAACAAAGGAGAGGAATTTGATTAAAGCTCTCACAGGTGCTTTGACCATATGGAGGGGGTAATGTTATGGTTTACTAAAGGAGGTACTCATTTTCTTGTTATGCTTGTTTTTTCTCTCGTCCACAGACTCATTCTCTCACTGTACACAGTTGTATTTGTAGTGGAGTCATCCTCCACATTACCAGATACATTTCCCAATCTCTTTTGCTCTTTGGCTCACATGGCGCCCCACCCCTGATACTCTATATAGACTTTCTTTCCACCTCCGTTCCACATTGCCTTATTCAGACTTCTTCCATTGTAGAACTCCATTGGTATTTCATATTAGTACTGTGCACTTATACTTAGACATATCTCGCTGCTGCATATTGAGATCTACTTGTATGGAAATGGAACACCTTTGGGCTTCCACTCCTTTATTTCCTTTTCTATCTCTCACATGGACCAGAGGCCTATTGTATAAATAGTCTTGCTTTCCTTGCCTGTATTTTCCCCTTAAGCTAGTTCTACACAATATCAACATATTGCTAGTCAAATCCTCTGAGTCCCTAGTGAGCGCCTTGTCATACATACCTAGGATAAGAGAGACCCGCTTAGGCTTCACATCATTTTGAGCTTGGCACCATCCTTCAGTGTTCTCTCATCACCCTTCTGTCCTTTTGTGCTATGCTTCTTCAACCAGTATCACAGCATGCTCTATCAACACATTGCTGTCCGTTACAGGTGGGTGTGGGAGTAGTGGGATGTTCTCGAGCAGGAAGAATGTTGGTGGATTCAGGGGTAGGGGTTCCCAATCTGAGGAGAGAGATGGTGGCAAGGAAGGTGAGGACATTGGAGTGGTCAGCAGAGAGTATTTCTGGAACAAGGATGGCTGCTAGATCCTCCAGAAGCAATAGAATTTACCTCTCAGAAAGATGGGTGAGTGGCTGGTGTTGGGAGAGGTGGAATAGGGAGCGGAATACAGTTGGAATTCAGAAGATGGATAGCCTTTCCATGAAACAAGGTAGTAGCAGCGGCAGGTGGAGCTCCAATGGGCTAGGATTTGGTCAATTTCAAATTCCTCTTCTCCATCTATTATGTTAGGCGGAGGCAAAATGAAGTTTGGTCCATGTTCCACAGTTTCTCTATACAGAGTGAGAAGGGAGGCATGGAAGGCATTGTGGATTTTTCAAAGATAACCTTGTCATAGAGTCCAAAGTGGGAAAAGACTTTTTTGAAGAAAGCTATGCAATACCCTTGGTGTCCACACTCCTGTGAGTTGGAGTGAAAATAACCCCCTTTGTAAGGCCATGGTTGACCACAACCATAACCAAATCATAACCTTTTGATGATGACAAGTCTATGATGAGATTGACCAAGAGCATGGAGAAAGGGCAAGTGGAAGTGACCAGAAGAGGGATGAGAGGTGGGATGGTAGGATGGGTGTTGACTTTGTTGGCCAGGCAGATGGTGCAGCCTTGAATGAAGCAGCACATGAATGAGGTCATGCCAGGCCACCAATAGTCATGTTGTACCATATTAATGGTTCAGTAGTAACCGCCATCACCACCTGTAGGTGAATCATGGATTATGTGAAGTAGGTTGTTCTGGTGAGATTTGGGCACGTAGGTCTGATCCTTGAAGTAGAGTAGTCCATCATCAAAGCACCAGTCATGAATGGAGGAATGAGGGATTTCCGAGATACCCTCATGGAGTTTCCTTAGCTGGTTGATGATAAAGGAGTCAGAGGAGATGGACTGCATAATGGCAGTCTGGAGGTCAAGATCAAGTCGATTGATAAAGAGCTCTCCTGAAAGTAGGGTAACCTCAGCATTATCGTCCAATGTATCCAGGGTGTCCTTCTGTGAGAGAGCATCTGCCGGGCCCATGTTAATCCTAGGTACATGTTGGAACAGGAGATCATAGTCCTGTAGTGTTAATAACCATCTAGCTTTCCATCTAGACAGTTTCCTTGGGTCTTTGAAGTAACACAGATTTTTGTGTCCTGTGAGCACAGTGACAGACCAGTTGGTTCTGGTGAGATAATGCCACCATTCTTCTAGCATGCATATAACTGCTAGAAGTTCTCAATCATAGATGTCGTAGTTATATTCCGCCAGGGAGAACATCTGGGAGATATAGCAGCAAGGATGGTAATCACCATTGGTGTCCTTCTGCATCAGTACACCTCTGGAAGCCATTAGTGAGGCATCTGTCATAATGTAAAATGGTTTTGATGTGTCCAGCATTGAGAGTATGGGTTTTGAGATGAAGGCCTTTTGGAGGAGGTCGAAAGCCTGTTGTTGCTTGTGCATCCAGAACCACTGCTGCCCTTTCCTTGTGAGATCCAAGATTGGCCTAGCAATTTCCAAGAAGTTCAGAATAAACTTGTAGTAGAAGTTGCAGAATCCTATAAATGAGTGGACTGTGCGAACTGAAGTAGGTGGTTCCCAGGTAGCAATTGCCAAAAGCTTGGTAGGGTCCATCATGATGATACCCTCTCAGATGACCATCCTGAGGAATTCAACCTCCAGGACATTGAACATACATTTTTCTAATTTGAGGCCAAGAGGATTCTCTCTCAACCATTCCAGAACTTGCCTCGTTTCTTTGTGGTGTTCCTTGAGATCCCTGAAATGGATTAACATATCATCCATATATATTATCAACCATCCTTCCACTACCATATCCTTGAAAATGAAGTCCATGAATGACTGGAAAGTCACTGGGCTGTTGCAAAGGCTGAAGAATGTAATAAGAGGCTTAAAGAGGCTAAAGGGCATGATGAACACTGCCTTCCAGGTGTCTTTAGTCTTGATTTAGACATTGTTATAATTTTAATGGATGTCCATCTTCATGAAGTAATGGAATCCCTTGAGTTGATTCATCAAGTCTCCAATGAGCAGGAGAGGGTAAGGAATCTTGATGGTATGCTCATTGAGATATTGGTAATCTTGGCAGGGGCGAAGATTGCTATCCTTCTTTGAGACAAAGAAGAATGGAGATGCCATGGGGGAGTTGGATGGCCATATATGTCTGGCGTTCAAGTGTTTGTTAATAATAATAAAATCTTTACATGCCTCTTGTTTCTTGGGGTTGAGTGGATAGGCCTTGGCAACCCTTGGTTAAAATGAGTCATCTAGATCTATGCTGTGATTGAACGACTGGTGGGGCAGAAGGGGACCATCGTTCTTCTTTTAGAAGATGTCCTCAGAGTCTTGGAAGTCCCATGGGAATTCCACCTTGGTCTTCTTTGCATCTTGGGCAAGAGAACTTGATATTGTAGTTTTCTTGATGGAGGGTTTAGTTGGCTCATTGTCATCATCCTCTTCACAATCTATGAGCACTAGTATCTCCTCTAGCTGCATGGTCAGGTCCATGTCAGATACCTTCAGGTGAACCTTATTGGGTCTTGGCTGTGAGTGCTGGGTCAACATTGTGCTTCCACCACAGAGCTCTACATTTCCAGAGTTTGTTCACCTGGCATTTCCTATTGAAGACATTGATAGTAAAGGCTGCAGCCACTTTGTCTTCCCTTTTTAATGTCCAGTCTGGATTGGTCAGTTCTGCCTCAGGAATACAAACAGTTCCTGTACTCCAATTATTGGTTGGATTTATTTTGCGAAGCCAAGGAAGCCAAGAATGATGTTGTCCTTGCCACAGTCAATAATAAGGAAGTCTTGGAGTTCGGTGCACTCTCTGAGCTAAATTACCACCAATGCCTGTTTTTGTATTAGGCTGTTTTTGTTTGGAGATCCATCAACATTGCTCACCTGTAGGGGAGTCTTGAGTCGTGTGGTGGGAATGTTGCATGCCACCACCATAGCATAGTTGATAAAACATCCAGTTGCCCCAGAGTTGATGAGGGCTTTTGTGTCAATGCTTTTGAATGCAGTGTGGTCAGAAGGATAGAGGATAATGGGCATAGATATGGATTGGGAAGAACCTCCTGACACAAACACTATTACAAATGCCTTGTATACCTCACAGATGCTAGAAGAACAATTGATGAACACTTGCCTTATATGGTAATTAACCCCTATCTTGCACAACAGTAGGAGAACAGTTAACCATTTAACTCTTCTTTTTCATTCTCTATGGTATACCCTCATTGCTACTTTCCCATGATATTGATCTCGAGGCTGGACACTTCTGACTCACACAAACAATGCATCATGGTCACCTCATGCTCCCTATCTAACACATGCATGCACAGGTATGTTTATCCACCAATCACATTGTAACTCATGTTGCCTCATGGTACCCAGTAGTACCAGCTCGATACCTAATATAGTCTACATAGATAAGCACTGCACAGTCCATGCATTTGTACTAGTAGTATAAATACTATGAACCAGTTGTTACGATTCTCTCTTTCTCTTTTGATTTGTATCAACGACGCGTCTCGTTTACTCTCCGCGGACTTATCTTTTCTTTCTTTTATGATGACACATTCCTCTCATGTGTTCCTCCTGTCGGCGTTCCGACGGTCTCCACTTACTTAGTCATCATTTCTTCCACCTGTTTCTATTCTTTTCTATGCCTACCCTTAACACTTGTATATCCAACATATATAAGTCGTAGCTACTGCTCTAGAGTTTCCCCATGCTTGAGCTCCTTTGTCTTCTTGTACCATGTACAATCTATCTGCTCTTGCCTCGCCCTCTGCTGGTTTCAGCCCAGCTCCTTTGAACCCTTGAACTACTGGTCTCAGCCCAGTCCCCTTGACCCTTGTGTGGATGCCCCACAAGGTACCCTTGACCTTCAACCCTCTGTTCTATAAGTCCCCGTCGTACTTTTGACTCGACGCTCTTGTCCCTTGAACATTCAAAGGCTACACTCGTTCCTACCTGGACCAAGCGTAACAAAAGCTCAAGTGTGCCTTGCCAGCTACCACCGTTGTAAGCTGCCAAAATTTCGCAACCACCAAGAATCCCTCATTCCATCTGGGGACTCTCTCGACAACCCCCGCCCTCTGAATCCCCTGACACTGAAAACTCTGATTCCTCTGACAAAGAACCTCGAAACACCTCTCCTGACCCTGACATACCGATCCTATCTGATGCTGAACAAGCGACAGAACTAGATCTTTCCCATACCTTCTCATCGTTGCTCTCCATCCCTCGCGTCCCCACTCCTCCATCTCCTACTCCCACAGCTCGACAACCTCCACCCTTTGGCCCCTTTCCCCTCGGACCAACCCCTCAGTTCATCCCAAGAGCCTTCTCTCCACCACCAATGTCTTCTAGACCCACTGAACTCCACCTTGGAACCCCTGAACCCTTTGATGGGTCCTATGACAAAGCCAACCAATGGTTGAGCTCAGTCGTGACCTACCTCCTCGTCAACGAGGACGTATATAACACTGACAACAAGAAGGTCGCCTTCACCCTCTCTTACATGACCAAAGGTACCACTGCCACTTGGGCGACCACCTTTAGGCAAGCCGTGATCGCCAAGCTCACCGCTGGCGCCACTATCTCCCTCGGAACTTATGTGGATTTCATCACTAAGTTCACCGCTTCGTTTAAACATGCCAATGTCAAAGGCAACTCCCTCGTCTGGCTCATGACCACCAAGATGGTCAAGCAGTAGAGCGGTAAATGGGAACCGTCCCTAGACTCCTACATTGCCCAGTTTTCCAACCACGCTGCCATCTCTGAGATCACCAATGACCAAGTCCTCATCAGATATTTTTACTCTGCTATCCCCGCCGGCTTGATGCGCCGAATCTTTTCCATGGATACCGTCCCTGACAAGATCACTGAATGGATCTCTAAGGCCCAGAAGTTCCAAGCACAGTTTGACCATGCCGATGAAGTCGCTCGTCGAGGAAAGAACACTCCTCTCCCATACATCGCTCCCTCCTCCTCCTCCCGAAAGGAGAAAGACCCCAACCCCATGGACATTGATGCCATCCACCTCTCTAAGATGACTCCCGAAGAACGTCAACACTGCATCAAAGAAGGACGTTGCTTCCGCTGCCACAAGACCAGCCAAAGATCCAATGAATGCCCCACTTTCCCTTTCACTGAACGAAAGGTTCGGAAGATTGAAGAAGAACTCCCTCAACTCCAGGAAATTGAGGACGATGACAATGAAACCACCGTTAGAAAGATGTCGTTCTCCTGCCCCTCACAGGATTTTTGAAGAGGAGGCCTCAGTCGATGCGAGTCCCTCCTGCTACCGTTGCTCCTGTACTAGTATCGAAATCCTCTAGATCTATGAGAATCCCCGTTCAACTCATTGATCCTTCGCATACTATGAAAGTCGTCAACACCACCGCCCTGATTGATAGTGGTGCAGATATCAACTGCATTGACTGGCAGTTTGTCCGAAAACACAGACTCCCTACCATGAAACTCAATGTTCCCACCTGTGTACGAATGTCGACCAATCTGCCTACCAGAAAGGTGATATCCAATATACCTCCCTCCTCTTCATCAGCATCGAAGGCATTGCCCACAAAGTTCTCTTCTACGTCATGAACTGTGGATGAGAAAACGCTATCCTTGGACTCCCCTGGCTCAAAGCCGTAAACCCCTCCATCGACTGGTCCACCCAGACTCTCTCCATTCCCGAAACCTCTGATCAATCCTCCAACCTCTACCAAACTCATGTCGCTGATCAAAAATGACATGATGGCTTCTTTTCTAAAGCCTTCTCCCGACCTCCACGCCACATCAACGTTGACTCTGTCTATGATGAGAGGCTCTACGAATATCTCGGACAAGAAACTGAGATACAATATATGCACCGTGCCTGACAAAACTATGCCATCCACCGTATCATTCGATGCCGATCCAGATACCTCCCGAACAACTCTCCAGTCATCGCTAAACTAACTACTGCCACCGAGCTCGCCACTGCTGCCGAAAAGGCCAAATCCAAGGTTACCTTACCTTCTGAATACTCCAATTACACCTCTGTCTTTTCCAAAGAGGCTACCGATCATCTTCCTCCCTCTCGTCCTTATGACCATGAGATCAACCTTAACGACTCCTTCTCCCCGAAAATTGGAAAGGTCTACCCTCTCTCCCCCACTGAACAGAAAGCCACAGAAGACTTTCTTGATGAAAACATCGCTGCCGGAAAGATCCGTTCCTCGAATTCTCCCCAAGCTTCTTCCTTCTTCTTCGTCAAAAAGAAGGACGGGAAACTACGCCCTTGCCAAGACTACCGATACCTCAACGAGCATACCGTTCAGGATGCTTACCCTCTCCCACTGATCTCCGACCTCGTCGATAAACTCAAAGACGCTAAGGTCTTCACCAAGTTTGATGTCCGCTGGGGTTACAACAATGTCTGTATCAAGGACGGACATCAATGGAAAGCCGCCTTTATCACCCATAAAAGACTCTTTGAACCTCTTGTGATGTTCTTCGGACTCACTAACTCCCCCGCCACTTTCCAATGTTTCATGGACGACCTCCTTATCTTCTCCCCCAATGAAGCTACCCATACCGAACAAACCAAGCGAGTTCTTCAGTGCATGCAAGAACTTGACCTTCACTTGAAACTGGAGAAATCCCAATTCACCACTAACACAGTGGAATACCTTGGAATGATCGTGGAACCAGGTCACATCGCCATGGACCCTGTAAAACTAGATGGCATCTCCAAATGGCCTGTCCCTTCTACTCCGAAGGAAGTTCACTTCTTCCTCGGATTCGCCAACTTCTATCAACGCTTTATCCCAGACTACTCCACCATCGCTAGACCCCTCATAGATCTTACCAAGAAGAACCAACCTTGGAAATGGTCCGAAGAATGCGACCACTGCTTCTCCCATCTCAAAGATCTCTTCCTTGCAGAACCTGTCCTCTGACTCCCCGATCATTCAAAACCCTTCGCTATTGCCACCAATGCCTCCAAGTATGCTACTGGAGCCATCCACCTCCAGACTGACACCAACGGAGACTGGCACCCTTGTTCCTACCTCTCCCAATCCCTCTCCCCAGCTGAACGAAACTATGATATCTACGACTGCGAACTCCTTGCCATCATCCGCGCTCTTAAAGCATGGCGTCACTATCTCCATGGCGCCTCGTTCCCTGTCCAGGTCTTCACCAACCACAAGAACCTTACCTATTTTAGGCAACCTAAGGATCTTAACCGCCACTAAGCCTGTTGGCTTCTAGATCTTGCCGATTTCGATCTCAAGATGATCCACGTCCCTGGCTCTCTCCTCTTCTGGACCCGACACCCTCTCACGACGACGTGATATGCTCCCCTCTACTTCTGATGACAACCAGGGAACTACCTTACTCCCTCCATCCATGTTCATTCAATTAATCGACTCTACCCTGGCACATCACATCGCTTCCCACTCTACCTCCAACCCCTTAGTCCTTCAGGCCCTGCAATCACTTGACGGCACTATTCCTCCCGCTTTCCGCTCCTGCCTCTCTGACTGGCAATATTCTGAAGGTGTCCTCACCTACAAAGGACAAGTTTATGTCCCTCCTGATGAATCTCTCCACCGCTCTATCCTCGAGTGTTGCCATGACCATGAAACCGCTGGTCACCCGGGATTTCTTAAAACCTGTCAGCTTGTCTCCACAGAATTTTGGTGGCCCGGCTTAGCCCAATTCGTCCGTAAATACGTAGAGGGCTGCTCCACGTGTCAACAGAACAAATTGAACACTCATCCCACCATACCACCACTCACCCCCATTAAATCTTCCTGCACACGCCCCTTCCAGCAAGTGTCTTGCGACCTTATCACCGATCTCCCGATTTCCTCCTCTTTTGATTCCCTTTTAGTCATGGTGGACCATGGACTTACTAAGGGGGTAATTCTTTGTCCCACGAAGAAGACCATCACCGCAGAAGGAGTCGCATCTTTCTTTTTCCACAAAGTCCACCTCCACTTCGGCCTCTATGACAAGATAATCTCTGACCGAGGTCCACAATTTGCCTCTTCCTTCGCTCGAGAACTAGGAAAACTCTTGAACTACGACATCTCCCTCTCCACCGCTTACCACCCACAATCCAACGGTGAAACAGAACGTGTCAACCAAGAAGTCAAAACCTATCTCCGCATCTTCTGTGGAAGCAATCCCACCTCACGGGCTGACAAAATCTCTCATGCCGAGTTCACCCACAATCACCGCCCCCATTCCATCACCAGCAAATCTCCGTTCTATCTCATGATGGGATACAAACCCCGTGCTCTCCCTTCGGTAATTGCCGAAACATCCCTTCCGGCCATAGAAACCCGCCTCAAAGATCTCTCCGCTGCCCGAGACGAAGCCCTAGCTTCCCATGAACTCGCTAGACAAGTCATGGCCTCTAGGAACAATTGAGGCTTCATTCCATTCTCCCTTGGAGACAAAGTCTGGTTAGAAGCCAGAAACCTCCACCGTTCTGTTATTAACCTCAAATTTTCCCCCAAACGAGAAGGACCTTTTGTTATCACCAAGGTCTTATCTCCTATCATGTATCAACTCCGCTTACTGAAAGCCTGGGACAAGAAGATCCACCCAGTCTTGCATGCATCCCTCTTATCTCCTTATCGTGAGAACCCTACCCATAGAAAGAACTTCCCTGCACCACCACCTGACCTTATCAAAGGCGAAGAAGAATACAAAGTGGAACGGATCTCATGTCACCGCGGAACTCCTAAAAACCAAATGTTCCTGATCTGATGGAAAGGATATTCGGCCGAAGAAGACTCTTGGCTCCCAGAACAGAATTTGAATCATTCAAAGTCTGTTCTCAATGATTATAAGAAGCTTCACCCCTCCGTCTTCCGACTCTAACCCTCTTCGTTTGCATCCACCATGTCGTTCGAACAACTCTCCATCTCGTCTGAATCTTCCATCACTGCTTCTACTACTTCGTCCCCTTCTTCCACTATCGCTGAACCTGGTTGGGGTTCTAACCCCGTTGCTGTTCCTGAACCCGCTACTCACCAGGTTACCTTCCATCCCATAGACATTCCGGGAACCACCACCATTCCAGAATCAATTACTATGCCTATCGCTGCTCCTGTCCCTTCCTCTTCCATAGCTTTTCGTCGTGTCCACTTCCCTTCCCCTCCCGTACCCAGTCCGAGACCCGTCCTTGCTATCGAAATCTCTATCTTCGCCAATGCCATTAAGGAAGGAACTGTTACATTCCCATATTTTTCCCTATTTTTCTAAGCCTTACTTCAACCAGAAAAGACACAAGTGTCGCATTTACTACAGACACACTACACTTCTTATCCTAATGCTCCACTTGCTTACTTTCCCACAAAGGCCACTACTCTCCCACGATATTGATCAATGTGGCTATGCGTTCTAGACAAACACATGGTATGTCACATGACTAGTCACGTGACCCTATCTATGACATCATAGCACAGGTATGCTTATCGTCCTATAGCACTAATAGCTCTTATCATATGTACAGCCTTAGCCAATAGCGTATGTAGCTCTTATCTCGCACAGCTTGGTCTGTGTGCATGTACCAGTAGTATAAATACCAGAGCCAGTAGACCAAGACACCCCAGTCTTGTTCTCCTGGAGTTTTCCCAAACTACCATCGCACTTGTCTCACCCCTAGTACTCTTGGTTC
>JBBPRQ010000472.1:0-25606 GCA_038093095.1 Boletus insuetus | reverse complement strand
CTTATAAGACCTTCGGAAGTACAATTACCATATAACGATGGTCAGATAACATGAAAAACGCTAGGTCCGTATGACAAGGCATTATAAGTCATTATAAGAAATCCTAGAGTCTCGTGATGCAGTTGCCGATACACATAGCGGCGCTTATTTGACAATTGGCAATGCTATGCGAAAAAATCGTTGAGCTTCTCCGCGCAGAGCATTTATCATGGGTAGTAAGGTGCGCAATAACTCGTCGAATGGGCAACCCTCACTCATCCCAAAGGTTCCTCCCCGCGATCATTGCTGGCCACGGCTAGAAAATGTAGAGTCGTTGGATCACCTCGACAAAGGTAATAGCGTCCCCAGAAAAAAATTATGCTTGACCTGTCTCGGGTGCGTAATTCCAGGTGCCAAGTGCTTGACAGTGGATCCTAGCGATGTGACGTCTTCGATGCGGAAATCTTATTTATGTAAATATTGCTCAGATAGACGATCTGTGGTTGGCAGTAGAATTGTGACAACACATCTATTGAGATTGTATGGGAGTAGCTTGGCTCGATATAACGAGACTTCTCCAACCCGCTCGCGAAATATACTTACCTGGCCAGTCGAACAGGCTTAATAAAATCAATCGGGTTCTATTCAGTCTGTGGAGCACCGCTTCAAGCGAAACGGCCTTGGCGATGAGAGATCTGGACAAACCTTAATTGAATATTGGCTAGTCCATTCGGAGAAGTAGGTTTGGGATCGAGGCAGCTAGCGCGTCCTTGGGGCCAAAGACCGTCAGGCAGTGCCAGGAAGGAATCTTGACCCCGCAGCATTCTGAGGAGATGGACCTGGGGTTCATGTCAAAGGTTGTGGTACCACAAAGTACTTGGCATCGCTGGTTCAAGTATGCGCGCTTGAAACAGGCCCCAATTGTGACCAAGTGTTCAGTTGGCATGTGTTCTCCAACTCGTACGTACTACGAGTCACCTCTGTATCCCAACGCATCAAGGTATGATACACCTAAGGCCTGAGGTCTGAGGAAACAAGTCCCCACAACCTGCCAAATGAGTTGCCTTAAGTATGATCCGTCTGATACTCCACCATGGTGGAGCCTGTTCAGCCGCATCTGGATCTTCAGGGCCAAAAAGATCGATGGGCGGTGGAACGAGGGCTTTACGATTACCAGCTTTATTGCGTTCCTTGATATCGCCGACCATCTCAGCAACCATTTACACAAATAGGAACCGAACTCGATCTGACCTGTGTTCGCCGTTGCTTTCCCGGACGACCACCATAAACACATCTCGCATCGAACTGCTTCAATTATACTACTCGAATCCCAATGGCGCATGCCCGAAATGAAGACAAGATGTTTCTGCTTTGAGAACTTCTCAGAAGGTGACCTGAAGGTGCATCATCGCGAAGCATCCGATTCGTAGTCCTCGTTAACAGCTAACAGCTATAGCTTGATGAACCGTCTGCACATACCCCTGATACCCCAGACTAAGGTCCCAGCGTTCCAGCCGCGGGGCTCCATGCTTCTCTTCTCTTCAAATTCCATACACCCGCATTAATGTCGCGCATATCCCCCTCGTCTAAAGATAGAAGGGGTAGCTCGACAGCGGGGCTCCGAGTCCATGAGAGTTCACGGGATCAGTTTGAGTGCTACAAGAGTAATGCGTCCGAGGTCGAGTGCGCTGCGGTGCATCTCGATAAACGTGCAGAGTCGGAGGAGGTATTCCGATGACTTGCGGACGAAACGGGGGTCGAAGTTGTACATCCTAGGGTGGGAGCCGTAGCACCGAGCTAGAGATAATCCACCGCATTCACATACATGTGTTCGATCGTTCCTGGGAAAGAGGGAACTTGTTCAAGTTGACGGGTGTTTACGAGATGGTGGTTATCCCGACTCGGAAGTAACGTGTGCCAGTGCCGCGGTAGTTCAAGAGGTATTTCTGCCAGGCGACAAAGTCTGAATCCTGATTGCAATGTTGGTTGACCCCTGCGGGCGGCAGCGTAAAGTGCTCTGATACGCCATTGCGGGCAGTGCCGGGTCCGGTTTCATCGCGTCGTCCGATGGAGTGCGCTGATGATATCACGATCATGTAAGATAAATCCGGTGGAGGTGGAGTGACAACGTTGAACATTGGACGCTGGCATCGCGCAGGGAGGAAGTATGATGTCAGCTCCTCCCCGAGTCTCGCATACCTCAAGTTGATACTGTTATAGCCACTCCCGTGGGCCACTGAGCCAGGAACATTCTCCGGTTGACGTGACCGCAAACTCTTATCGCCTCTGGTCGGTTTCCCGGTGATATGACCAGGTTCCGAATCTCGAGCCTTGACCAACTTGAATCGTCCGATTCTCAGAACCTGTGGCGTGCCGGGCAGCCCCGAGGACCAATAGCAATTTTACCCGCATTTTCCCCATGGCTACATTCTCAGCACACTATCCTTGTCTCCAGTCTGCCCCCACGTGCCGACATTTCTCATTAAGGTGCGGAAATACGCACAAGTTTTTGTCTCCTACGAGAGCTTTTGATCACGCATGTCGTAAGAGAAACCAAGGACGGCAGGTTCTCAGAAACCCACGTCTAATAGCGATCATTGATCGGGGTCATTTCCTCCTGAGGCAAAAACTTCGATCGGTGAGCTGAAGGACGAGTATGTCACTTGGGAGGCGGAACGCTGAGGTACAAATTGTGTCCATGGGCCCCTCGGCCGAAACCGCGATACGGATTATCCCAAGGAACCAATCAGTGATGACTTCGGTCACTTGGAAACGTGCTTAGGTCGGTGTCAGTATCTTGTACACCACACAAAGACACCGTGGATGGTAGTCTTGTTACACTCAGCCACCAAACCACGCGGTCCGCACCAGCCGACATGGAACTAGAAAACAGCTATGCAATGGAATACATTCTCCAGCAACATTGTTACTGAGTCAGGCAGCACGAGACAGACATTAATTATAGTGTCTCAGCTTCCCTGATGATGAATCAAGATGCCACGTAACTAAAGAGCTAGGCGAATAGTCCTGTAAGATTGATGGCAGCTGGCTGTGCGTATGGTGAACTGAGGGAAGTTGTTGGCAAACGTGTGCGTGTACGGTTTCGGGTCGAATTGGACGGGGTTCGAACATTCATGGCTGCCAACCCGTTGTGACGTGTAATCTACCTTTATTCTGCAAAAACAAATGTCAAGGCTCGATAATGAATGAAGCCTCGCCATCAGTCAATCTGCCTAATGGATCGATGAAAATGGTAATGGCAGGCATGGTCAGAGATAAGAGCACGCCATGTTGTGGATCACGACGAGCTGGGTGCGACGGTGGCTTGAGAAGGGAGGGTGAATGGTTTACTCGATGTCCTGCAAAGTGTGATTGTCCCTTGTCAGTAAGCACTGAGTACTGAACCTATGGGCGTAGGGCGTAAAAGACTCGAGGTCAAACAAATCGGACGTGTGGGCCGATCGGCATCGGCGGTCATGCTCTTTCATCATGCAATTCCTAAGCACAGAGGGCTATCCGTGGTCCACCTCGATTGCGCCTTGGTAGGCCATCAGAATGGTGGATGAACCCACGCTAGTCCGTCCATGGAGGAAGATGGGAAGCAGGGCAACCATGGATGTAACCGAGGCCTTCATGCTGCGTGTGCGGAAATGGCCCCAGCGGTTGTCCACGCTGTAAACACGCCACATGGATAGACAGCTGGCTGGATTCGAATTCCTCGTGAAAAGAATCAAGCGGAATGCGCAGCGTTCATCCATCGAAAGAGCCTTTAGTAAGAGCAGTCAGACGGCTTTTTGAACTGCCGATTCTTCCGCCAGGCGCGTCGCCAGTAGGGAAATTGTTGCGCGGTACAAAGATACACGGGCACTGCAGTGACGGCGTTAGGGCGCCGAACAATGCGCTGAGGCGACTCGGGGGAGGAAGGTTGGGGTCTCGGCAGACTGTGCCGGGGTTTCTAGGGTTCCGTTCGGATTCCAACCAGGTGTGATAAGCGGCGTGTTTGTGGTTGTTTGTTTCGTTTTATATCTCGATTTTCGGGCTCCAAATATAAAGTCCGTTCTGCGACGCGGCTCGTTCTCTCCCACTCCTTCATCTACATTCTCTGTCCCCTCCCTAAAGTATCTCTATAGATTTCATCTGTAGGGCTTTCCCCCCCTCCCCGCGCGTTTCCCTCGTCTCCAAACCATGTCGGAGCCAAACGTGGAAAAGGAGCCCGGTCCGCAGGGCGAAGAGTCGCCCGTAACCGACGCTGCAACTGACGTAAAGCGTAAAAGAGAGTACAAGGAATTTGGTCACGACGAAGCAAAACCGACTCGTATGTGTCTCTCAATTTAGTGCATGTTTAGGTCTTGACTCTCGTGCATAGACGCAAATGTCGACATGTCTTTGGTCCGTCGCGTTTGAAACTCATCTTGTCGCATTTCATTTCTTAATATCTCACGTCCTCAGATCGAGCTAAAAGCTGAGGACTTGTATGATAAAGAGAAGGTCGACTTGGAGACGATCGTCATCGATGATGTCTTCAAACTCCTCCAGTGCGATGAGAGCGGTTTGTCTCAAGAAGAAGCTCAACGTCGCATTGAGTTGTTCGGTCCAAACAAGCTTGAGCAAGAAGAGCAGAATGCGTTCCTCCAGGTAATGACGCCGCATATATTCTTTGGTTCTGCGCTAATACTTGTATTTACTATTAGTTTCTGAGTTTCATGTGGAATCCGTTGTCCTGGGTCATGGAAGGTGCCGCCCTCGTGGCTATTGTGCTCTCCAATGGTGAAGGACAACCTCCTGACTGGCAAGACTTTCTCGGTATCGTAATCCTTCTGTTCGTCAACTCCACGATCGGTTTCTACGAGGAGCGCAATGCTGGTAACGCAGTGAAGGCACTCATGGACTCCCTTGCACCCAAGGCAAAGGTGAAGCGCAACGGTACTTGGTCAGAGATCGAATCCGCCGGTCTTGTCCCTGGTGATATGATCTCATTCAAGATTGGTGACATTGTTCCTGCCGACTGTCGTCTCACGGAGGCTGTCAATGTATCTATCGATCAAGCGGCTCTTACCGGTGAATCACTTCCTCAGAGCAAGAAGGTTGCCGATCAATGTTTCTCGTCCGTATTGTTTTCCTCCATTAGCGTCTTGCCATTCGTTCTGACGACTTACTTGCAGCGGCTCGACGTGTAAACAGGGTGAAGCCGAGGGTGTTGTCATTTCTACTGGCGCGAACACCTTTTTCGGTCGTGCTGCCTCTCTCGTTGGACAGGACGATGATACCACAGGTCACTTGCAAAAGATTCTTGCCCAAATCGGTTCTTTCTGTCTGGTCTCTATCGGAATCTTCGTCGTAGCTGAAATCCTCGTCCTCTATGCCGGCTTCAGATACAACTATCGCCGTGGTCTCAACAACATTCTTGTGCTCTTGATCGGTGGAATTCCCATTGCTATGCCCACAGTCTTGTCCGTCACTCTTGCTGTTGGTGCCCAACAGCTTGCAAAACATAAGGCTATCGTCACTCGTATCACCGCCATCGAGGAATTAGCTGGTGTCACCATTCTTTGCTCTGATAAGACCGGTACTCTCACCACCAACAAACTCACCATCGACAGGGCTACCATCCGTACATACGGTCCGTTCTCTGCCGACGACGTTATGCTTCTTGCTGCCTATGCCTCTCGTACCGAAAATCAAGATGCGATTGACGCTTCCGTCGTCGCCGCTCTTGGTGACACCTCTCGTGCTCGTGCTGGCATCAAGCTTTTGGACTTCAAGCCATTCAACCCTGTCGACAAGCGCACGGAAATCACCTACCTCGAGGAGTCTTCTGGCAAGCTTAAGCGTGTTACCAAGGGTATGACAGGTATCATCATCGAGCTTTGTACTCGCAATAAGACCGACGAAATCGAGAACAAGCTTGAGGCTGATGTGGAGGAGTTTGCTACTCGTGGTCTTCGTGCCTTGGCCGTTGCTTACGAAGAGTTGGACGGCGACGATCCGGAGGCCGAAGGCAACGGTTTCGAGTTGATTGGTCTTCTGGCCATCTTCGATCCTCCTCGAGAAGATACCAAGCAAACTATCGACGATGCCATTGCTCTCGGTGTCAAAGTCAAAATGGTCACTGGTGATCAACTTGCTATCGCCAAGGAAACCGGTCGTCGTCTCGGTTTGGGTGACCATATGTACCCAGCGAGGGTGCTGAAGGATGGTCCCCCTCCCGGTGGCAAGCACTTGAACCTCGACGATATGATTTTGGATGCGGATGGTTTCGCTGGCGTCTTCCCTGAACACAAGTACGAGATTGTCAAGCGCCTCCAGGGCCTTGGCCACTTGTGCGCCATGACCGGCGATGGCGCCAATGACGCCCCAGCTCTTTCCCGCGCTAATGTTGGTATTGCCGTGGAGGGTGCGACTGACGCTGCTCGTAGTGCTGCTGATATTGTCTTGACTGAGCCTGGGTTGTCTACCATCGTGCATGCCATCCGTGGTTCGCGTATCATCTTCCAGCGTATGCGCAACTACTCCATCTATGCTTGTGCCGTCACCATCCGTATCGTTGTCTGTTTCGCAATCCTGGCTTTCGCGTTCAAGTTCGACTTCCCTCCCTTCATGGTCCTGATCATTGCCCTCCTGAACGACGGGACTATCATGACGCTGTCCGTTGATCGTGTCTTGCCTTCGATGACACCAGATGCCTGGGACCTGGCTGAGATATTCTCTTACGCCGTTGCATATGGTTTGTACTTGACGGCCTCCACGTAAGACACTCCCTGCTTGCTCGTTCTCTTACTGACGATCGTTTTTAGTATCGCACTTGTTGCCATTATCATGAGGACAACCTTCTTCTATGACAAGTTCGGTGTCACTTTCAACGGTTCACCCTCCCCGTCCAGCGCCAATGACCCTCAGCTTCACACCATCGTGTACCTCCAAGTTGCCATCATTTCGCAGGCACTCATCTTCGTCACACGTTCACATGGATTCTTCTTCATGGAACGCCCCTCTGTTGCTCTTATGGTTGCGTTCTGCATCGCTCAGCTTGTATCGTCTATCATTGCCGCTTATGGTGATTGGGGCTTTACCCAGATCAATTCAATTTCGGGTGGTTGGATTGGTATAGTTTGGGTCTGGGTATGTTGCATTTTTGTAGCGTCTGTCATGTGCTCATTGTATTCCCAGAACATTGTCTGGTTCTTGCCCTTGGACTTGATCAAGTTTGCTATGAAGGCTACCATCATCAAGAAGATGCGTGAGCGCCACGATCGTAAAGTTGCGGAGGCAGCAGCCACGGCATCTGAGGGTGGTATTCCGATCACGCGTACACAGTCCCGTGCTGCTTCGATCCATGAGTCCTTGTACTCGAACCGTGTTTCGTTTATCCGCCGTGCTGCCCGGAAGGTTGGCTTTGGGCGCAAGATTTCGATGAAGCCAGAGGAGTTGCAACGTTTCAGCAGCATCCAGGCTCAGAGAACAGGTGCCACGTTGGCTCGCAACCCGAGCCGGACTGCCGCATAGATGGAGGAGGTCAGGCTGGGGATGCATATGGGTGCGGTATCTTCCTTGCTCTTCACAGCTTTGCAGCGTATGAGAAATTAATCGAGCATCGAATATCCACTTGTAATCTAGATTTTATACTATCCGACCGCCACGCGTTTGTCTAGTCGCCGTCGCCGTCCCGCACTCCTTTCTTTTTCTGTTCTAATTCACTTCATCGCACGAGCGCAATGGTCCATATATACGCATCGCAAATTTCTAAGACTCTGTCAGCATATTTTGGTAGTGACTGCTAGTCGCTCGCTCTCCATGACCTCAACCGATTACATGCCTCTTCGTTGCTCGAAAATTTCGCTTTTGTTCTCGTCGAGTGATCAGGTTCTGTAGCTTTGCGTTACGATATATGAATTACATGATTGGCCTAACACCTAACATTGTGAATATATATAACCCCAGGAGTCTGGTTGCAGAAGCCAGTATGAACGTAGCAATTACAGAACCTGCAATGTAGGGATTCACAGCTGGGTGTAAATCCAGGGCAGGTGATATGTAAATAGAATCCAGGAGATGCATTGATGCCTCGAACAAGTTGAGATTGACTCATCAAAGTGCCATGAGTCATCCTTGTCTGTTTACTGAAACCCTGGAATTGTGTTTGGTCACAATGTGTCAGTTGGTATGCATGGAGTACTTGCCTGCATGGCATGCATTAGGGTAGTTCAGAATTGAAAATGGCCCCACACAGGGACAATGAAAGCATGGCAAGCTGTGTTAGTGATTGCCAAACAACTCCAAATAGGCATCATGTGAGATGCACCTCCCATTGCTTGTGAGACTATCCCATGTCAAAAGTAAATATTCAAGATGGGCCATTGTCATTCAGATGAGAGTACTCAGCTAGCCCACAATAATCTTATGTTAAAGTATGCCAGAAATACATATTTCCAATGAGGCATTAAGTGGCATAGGGTGATGTCATTGGCTAACAATGTAGAGTATTAGCAAATTGGAACAAACTGGCTAGCCAATACAAGCCATTTTACTGTGGTATCTGAAAGGCTTGTCTGAGATAAAGCTCACACATAGGCTTATATCTTCCTTTGTTCACAGTTGTGTGATCTGGGGGTCCATGGATGTCTCACAGGTAGAGATGGACATGGGTAACCCCAGAGGTATGATGATCATACCTCTGGGTAGTGTTGCCACAACTCAGCTTGGCTTGGCTTGGCTTGGCTCTTGCCAGCTTTTCATTCAGCTAGGCTTAACCCTTTTGGGTGAGTTGCTGCCACATGACTTGACTCAGCTTGGCTAACCACCAAAGTCAGTTTGAACTGCATAGTATATCCTTCAAAGTACATGACAGGTTGAGCATACAAACATGGCTGTATATGCACATAGAGATACAACAACTGTGTGGCACCACCTCCAACATACAAAGATAGAAAATTGTCAAGTGCGTGCTACTGTTGAAACTGAACACAGTCTGGCACTGCATCGAAGCAGAGCGGATTCACGCCTAGTACACGCAGATGAATTGCCTGGTCACATTTTCCTGGATGAGGAATAATAGTCAGAATAGACTTTTTGAAACAACCCTCAGACTCACACTTAAGTGAAGCTGGTGCTAGGTTGCTTGCACAGAGGAAAAGATGAAAAGTGAAGTAAAGACTAGAGTTGCCTGAGGGGGAAACTCCAAGAGGACAAGACTGCCGTCCTCTGGCATTGCATTGGGGTTTATATACTAAGTACAAGTGTGCATGGACCATGCAGTGCTACTCTATATATAGTAAGTATCCTTGGTACTGGGAAACATGAGAATGTGGCAGCATAACCATGCATAGCCGAACATGTGTGATGCATGTGTCGGTGGCAGCATACTGTAGCAATGCGGATTTAATGTGAAATGGAAACATAGATGTGGGAGATTAAATATGCATGTGTGAATAGAAGTGATAGAGCAGAGATGAATGGAATAGGGGTAAAGAAAAGAAAAGAAATTGATAAGTCCATTACCGCTTGGATAGTGATTGTAACACTTTTTAGAAAACAATAAATATTACTTACGCTGTCTGAGGTGTTATCAATTTTGCCATTCTCTTGCAATCAGGAGTGAAGATGACAGGCTGTGACATAGAGGTAACTGTGGTGATGGTGGGTGCTAAGATGACAGGAGGGGATTCTGGGATGGGGAGATTCAATGGCTGCTGTGTATTCATTGCACTCTCCAGGACGGCATGCAGGTAGTTGTAGTCCAGCTTCTGTGCAAAGGTAAAACTGTGTGCATAATGTAAGATAGTGGTGAGTTCAATGGGAATATTGTAAGCACTGGTGTCTCAATCTGCTAAAAACTGCTGCTTGTGGTCGAGTATGGTTGGGAGTGGGAAACTTTTGCCATCTTGGATAAGCCATGGGAGCAAGCCATGATAGAGGAAGATGAGCATGTATGCAAGGGACTCAATGTCGTCATGATGACTCAACTACAGACCAACATGACTATTGACAGAAGCAGATGTGGGTGAACCGATGAGAGGAAGATTTTCCTGCATTGGAATGTGGGTATGAGACGACAGATCATGGTACTTTTGTATGATCTCAAAATTGATAAGGAAGATGGTATCTTGTGAGCTTCCAATGCCTGTCAAGATATTGTGTGGTTTGATGTCTCAATGAATGAAATTGTGCGAATGAATGTGCTTGAGGTGAGAGATCTATCTCAATATGTCAGCCTGCAACCCAAAGATGAGTTATGACTCACTAGTTGAAGTCCAATTTTTGTGACTCGAGAAAGATTGAATGAATCAGGTGACTGCAAGGACAACTTGTATAGAGATGGTCCGAGCTCTTGAGCACCATGACATGATAAGCTCCCTCTCTCCCAAGCCAAACAGGTTGTGGTAACCCAGGCATTGTACCAGCTTGGAGCGTGTTCAGAACCTCATACTTGTGTTGTAAGTATGAGTTGGAGCTATCACAGGGCTCGAACTTGACAGTGAATTCCTGACCAGTATATATGTCATGTGAACGATACACTGTGGCTGCAAACCACTGAGACAACCAACAGTGAGCAAAATTTAAATGACATACAATATGAGCCACTCCCTAGCTTCTCCTCAACTCGGTATCTCCCATCTACACAAATAACCTTGACCTCCATTATTTGTTGTGGGTAATGTGTTGCCAAGTTAGAAAGCTGTTAAAAGTGCAAGGTCAAACCGTGGGTCCACACTCACTTTTGGAAGGAGATGTCTGTATGAGTCACGGGAAGATCTGTCGCTGGCAAGCACGAGCATTGCAGTGAAATGTACCACTAATCAACAAGGACTTCTTGGCCCATTCCTGTCACAATCCAGTTTATTGCAAGATGTAGTTGAGGACAAGTCGTATGCAAATGACAGGGAGAATGTAGATAACTTCAACATAGATTGTGATTAAAAGCAAAAACTCAATGAAACACCCACCAGTCCCAGACAAACCTTTAACATTTGTCAGGAAAACATGGTCAGAATCATGTCAATAGTGCTTACCTACTTGCCCTTATGGTGTTTGCTTTTTTTGCTGTGTGAGTTGTTAGTTTGAGCAGCCAAACCATGAGATGATGCTGATATTTGGAGTGGAGGGTGAGGGGTAGATCAATTGATCAACTTCCCAGACTTGGATGGTGAGTCACCACTCTTCCATTTCCCACTCTCTTCCAGCTCCTCTTGCCACCACACACAACAATGTGAGTATGGGGTTTTGAGCAGAGCCTGCTGCATATTGAGAAGAAGCAATGGCCATTTGACAGGGAACATTGTGGTCTCACATGTGGCCCAAACATGTGCGATGCTCATGGGGTCGATGTGGAGCATCTGCATGGTGTCTGCGATCCGCAAAAGCAGGCAGGATGTTGCCTTGTCAAGCATAGTGTTCACTGGATTCATCTTCAACTTGGGAAATAATGTCTAGATAATATAAATAATCAGTAATAATTATAAATGTAGAAATATATTGAACCTACCCCCTGTACATATTGTAACCCCTTCTTAGAGAAGTCGAATTGGCCATTGTCTCCTCAAAGGAAACAGTGGAATGTAATCAACTTGATTCCAACCCAGCACACATCTTCAATGACAATTAGTGCTAGTGGGGTGGAAGTTGCAGTGACATGTTGTTCAAAGGCTTCATATGAAAGAGGTTGGTGGGAACAAAGAGGATGGTTGATGGGCAGAGATTGGCGCTTGCCCTCCTGAATTGATATCATGAAGGCAAAATCTAACTCGGGGGCCTTCCTAGCTGCAGAAGCCAGCTGGCACCTCATCAACATCACACCTGAACTGAACCCAATCTCTCCAACCCATAAGAGAACCAAAGGCATTCTAGAATGGCAACATGAACATAGGCCAAGGCGAAAGTCAGGGATAATAGAGTTGTCTTGGGTACCATCTTCAATCGCAAGGTTGGTGTGCAGTTCTATAGTGACAACGATGACAACAACCAATGAGAGTCTTGAGAGCATTGTGTCGATGCACTTGAGGAAGTGGTGAATGGGAGCTTTGTGGATGGGGTAAGGGGCCATGGCAATGAGTTGGTGGGTATCAGGGAGGTATACAAGCCTAAGGCACCATGTGACCTGAGGACATGTTGGACAATATTGAACATAACTCACTTTGCAATGGACCGATATCATCTATCCTCACCTGGGAGGGTCAATATGAAGCTGAATTCTTTGGGTGTAATGTTGTTGAAGACCTAGAACAATATCAGACGTGATGAAGTGAAATACACTACAGTATGCTACAGACTAGTTTATCAAGGAATGGGGTTTGCAGAGATTTCACAATTGAGAGGCAGTGACCTGTGTTGACAGATTGAATTACTTGAGTCAAGAAATGGGTTTCGGGATCTGGGTTGCCTTCAGGACCAGTGTCAAGTCTTGGCCTCATGGTGGAGGGTAGGGTTTCATTAGATGAGGTGGCTCTGTTGATTGGGGTAGCAGTACCATCCAAGACCTCACTTTGTCCTTGTTCAGAAGCTAATGGTGTGGTTGAAGTTCCAGGATAAAGAAGTGGGAGTGGGCTTTGTGATAAGTTGCTGGGTGTTGATGTTGCCAAGTTATTAGCATGGCTCACATGCATAGAGAGGGTGTTACAACAAAGGGCAGGCAGAACACCAAAGGCTCCACCTAGGGCATTTACAGAGTACATGGCTGGATGGAATGCCAGATTGGGTTTAATGGTGCTCAGAAATCAGGAGTTATGTAGGTGAATAACATTGCTGTGAAGTAGATGGACTGGAATCAAACTCTGCAGAGTAAATAGAGTCATACAAAGGCGAATGTGAATGATGAGTGTCTATGACACTGTTCAGCATGACTCTAGTAGAGTTGAACATGATATGGTAACATTTCCATTTTCTCTTCCATGATAACTTTCAGCACTTCATCAAGCTTACCACCTTCCTGTCCTTGCACTGCAGTGGCAAGAACCTGACTGCTATCCTCATCACAAAGCATCTCCTGTTGTGACATTATCCACCATTTGAGACTTGGTTGTTCCTTCTTGAGAGAGAACTTGAGAATTTGTAGAGCTTCCATCAAGACCCTATTAATCCTGTTGCATTGCCATGTATCCATCA
Source organism: Boletus insuetus (assembly GCA_038093095.1). Classification (NCBI taxonomy): domain Eukaryota; kingdom Fungi; phylum Basidiomycota; class Agaricomycetes; order Boletales; family Boletaceae; genus Boletus; species Boletus insuetus. The sequence goes on along the minus strand of JBBPRQ010000472.1, from coordinate 12,532 downwards.
GACTGCTGGAAGAGAACACTTGCTCACATGGTACTGAAGAGGGTTGGACTGGAAGATAGTCCATGGCCATTCAGAAGACAGTTGGATACCAGTCTCATGTAGAAGTATACTACAGAGTGTAAGTAACAATATGGAATATGAATGGGCTGATCTCACCTCAGTACGAGATGGAGTCTGTGGCTGAGGATGAGACATGCCAACACGAAGGTTATCTATCCGACATTACATAATACAGAGATACCCGTGTCCATTTGAATGTAGTCCATAGAGAATAAAATACAACACTCCCCCCTCAAATGGATGGGTGTAGACCTAGTTCATGCGCAAAGTGTTTAGCTTTAATGCTTGGTAGTGCTTTCGTAAGAGTATCGGCTATCATGTCCATTGAAGGGCAATAAAGAAAAGAAAAGGAACCATTTTTAATGCTGAAATGAATGAAGTGGTAATGAATATTGATATGCTTTGTATGTGTGTGATAACTGCCGTTGTGGGTCAATGTGATTGAAACGACCAAACCCACCAAAGGGTCTAGTGTTTAGAACTAGAGTACTAGGATGGTCAAGCGCGATGGTAGTTTGGGAAAACTCCAGGAGAACAAGACTAGAGAGTCTCGCTCTACTGGTTCATAGTATTTATACTACTAGTACAATTGCACGGACCATGCAGTGCTTATCTATGTAAACTATACTAGGCATTGAGCTGGTATCACTGGGTACCATGAGGCGACATGAGGTGTGTTATGACTGGTGGATAAACATACCTGTGCTTTACACGTGTTAGATAAGAAACATAAGGCAACCATGAGGACAGAAGTAGTTCTGATGGTTCTGATGGTTCCAGTGGTTCCAGTGGTTCTGGTCCGGAAGCTGCAAAGAGTTAAGCATGTAAATATTGAGTTTTGTAACACTACCCCCCGTCTAAAGTCAAGCATCCTGATTGACTAAAAAGGTGGATCTTCATCAGGCCAGCGCACAGAGGTGTGCCAAAGCAATAAGAGACGATGAGTAAGAGGGTCAGGATCCATAGTAAGCAGCCAAGCATCAATCATAGGCCAAGGATTATCCCAAGTCCAATGGCCAAGAGGCCATCCATTGTCGTCAAAGTGACTATCAAAGTTAGGGGCATGGGGAAGACCATAGGGTAGAGGATCCAAATCAGGGACAGAGCTAACTGACCCATCAGAAGCCCAATCAGCATCACCCCAAATGGAGGTGGTGTTGTGTTCTGTGAAGACTTCACTACTATCATGGTAGACCATATTCCAAAGCAGAGTATTGTGCATAACCTCATCAGTGAACCCAGGAAGTTCATCCCAAGTAGGACCAGGAGCACTGGACCAATTGCCTAGGGGATTACCATAATCATCAATGAATTCCGGTTCATCAAAGCATGTGCTGTGAGGAAATGTGCACGGCAGAGGTGTGACATAGCGAAGATGTCCATAGGGGAAGACATAGGTTAGGAGAGAATATATGGATGTGATATAGAAAGCAAAAGTCATTGTGGGAGCAAGGCTCAATCAGAAGTGATGTGTAAATGTGTTGTTTACCCTGATGACACCCCAGGGCATTTTAATCAACATCAAGTTGATCAAATGGAAGACGGTTTTCAGGTACTTCAGATATGGGCTTGCCACAATGATGGAATAAGTCAAAGAATTCAAATGACGTCATTCGAATGCGCCGAGGAGCATTTGGGTGAGCAGCGTGGAATTCATCTATGACTGTCTGAGCATTTCCAAGATTAGATTCAGGTTCCCAAGTGCGATCTTCCTCTGAATATCCTTGCCAATGAACAAGAAATTCAAGCCGACGGCCTTTCCATCGAGAATCGACGATAAAGTCAACTTTGTATTCAACATCTCTTTCCTCTGTGACTTCCACAGGCTTTGGCTGGAAAGTGGGTTGACCTTCAAGATGTTCTTTGTAGGGTTTAACACGAGAGATGTTCACTACAGGGTGAATTCTCATAGATTTGGGCAGTCGCAGTTCGACTGCATTAGAACCAATTAATTTAGTGATTTGGTAGGGTCCTAACCATTTTTCAGAGAGTTTCTTTGAAGCACGGGTCAACTTCAAATGTTCAGTGGAAAGCCAAACTTTATCAGAGATGGCATAATCTGGCACAGCAGATCTATGCTTATCAGCTTGGGTTTTCATATGGGTTTGTGCTTTTTCAAGATTAGAGCATGTTTGTGTTATAACATCAGCAATGGAAGTCACAAACTGCTCTGCAGCTGGTGCTTTCATTGCAACTTGTTCAAATCCAATGTGGGGTTCATAAGTACGAGTAACAGAAAAAGGGGTTTTCTGTGTGGAAGCTTGTCACTTTGAATTGTAAGAGAATTGAGCAATAGGTAACCAATAGGCCCATTCGTCTTGCTTTTCTGAGGTAAATAATCGAAGATATTGTTGTAAGTCACGATTCATTCGTTCAGTCTGCCCATCGGTTTGAGGATGAAAGGCAGTTGATAGTTTAGGTTGTATTCCTAATCGGTGACATAGATCTTGCATTACTTGCGATGCAAATTGTGGACCTCAATCAGAAACAATGGTACGTGGAAGGCCATGTTGTTTCCATACATGGATCAAATAGAGTTTAGCGGTTTCGAGTGCAGTTATAGCCTTATTGCAAGGAATGAATTCGACTTCTTTGGAGAAGCGATCAACAACCACTAGGATTGAGTCAAATCCATTGCAAAGGGGAAGATCAGTTGTAAAGTTGACAGATAGATCTTGCCATGGTTTTTCTGGTGGGTAAGGGTATTAATTTTCCTGCGGGTGCAATATTTTGACCTTTGAAACGAGCACAGTGATCACAGCATGAGACATAGTCCTTGACTAATGTGCTCAATCCTGGCCATGTATAGCTGCGTTGGATTAATTCCAATGTTTTCTCTGTTCCGGGATGTCCTGCAAGTGGAGTATCATGGTGTAGACATAGAATTTCCATTCTAAGATCATCAACATCTGGGACGAAGATCTTTCCATTTTGGTCTGCTAGCAATTCTTCTTACTCCATACAGACTTGGTTATCTTTACACAATTTTAATACAGCAGTATCTTTTAACTGAAATGTGGCATTCTTGATTCGTTCACGAAGTGAATCGGCATCTGTTTCGAGATAGGTAGTTGTTCTGATTTGTTCTTGTTGTTACGATTCTCTCTTTTCCTTTTACTTTGCTTCTACGACGCGTCTCGTCTTATCTCCATGGACTTATCTTTTCCTTCTTCTATGATGACACATTCTTCTCACGTGTTCCTCCCGTCGGCGTCCTGACGGTCTCCATTTACTTAGTCATCATTTCTTCCATCCATTTCTATCCATTTCTATGCCTGCCCTTAACGCTTGTATATCCAACATATATAAGTCGTAGATACCGCTCTAGCGTTTCCCCACGCTTGAGCTCCTTTGTCTTCCCGTACTTCGTACAATCTATTTGCTCTTGCCTCATCCTCCACTGGTTTTAGCCCAGCTCCCTTGAACCCTTGAACCACTGGTATCAGCCCAGTCCCCTTGACCCTTGTGTGGACGCCCCCACAAGGTACCCTTGAACTACTGGTCTCAGCCCAGTCCCCTTGACCTTCGACCCTCCGTTCTATAAGTCCTCGTCGTACTTTTGACTCAACGCTTTTGTCCCGTGACTATTCAAAGGCTACGCTCGTTCCTACCCGGACCAAGCGTAACACTTGTGGAATCATTGTTATTCCTTTATTATCATCCTCTCTTCCTTCAGCATGATCTTCTCTTCTAGAGAGAGCATCTGCTTTACCCATAGAGGTTTCTGCTTTATGAAGCCATTTAAAGTTGAAGTGAGATAGGTATTGAGCCCATTGAGCTTGTCTACGATTAAGATCCTGTTGTTTCATGAACCATTGAAGATTAGCATGATCATTCCAGATCTCAAATTCATATTGAGCTCCTTCTAGATAGTGATGCCAGAGTTCTAGACTTCTGATGACACTAAGCATTTCCTTATCTGCAATAGGGTAGTTGCATCCTTCTGGTGACATAGAATGCGAAGAGTAAGCAACTGGATGCCATTTGCCATCGATTTCAATAGAGAGCACAGCTCCTATGGCATAATCTGAGGCATCAGTTTCTAAACGGAATGTTTTGTCATTGTCAGGGAATGCAAGAATAGGTGCAGTGGTAAATTTCTGCTTGAGCATATCAAACGCTGTTTGTTGAGAGTCAGTCCATTTGAATGAGTTATTCTTCTTGGTAAGATCATTGAGAGGTCGAGCAACCTGTGCGTAGCCTTCAATGAATCGACGATAGAAGTTTGCTAGTCCAAGAAAACTTCGAACTTGTCTGACTGTAGTAGGTGCAGGCCAGTCAAGTACTGCCTTAACCTTGTCTTCGTCCATACGAATGCCATTAGGGGTAATGGTCATTCCTAGAAATTCTACTTCTTTGACACGAAAGAAGCATTTTTCTGGTTTAACAAATAGATCATGTTCTTCAAGACGATGGAGTACTTCAAGTACGATCTGATCATGTTCTTGCTGATTATCTGTTTTAGTGAAGATCATGAGATCATCAATATAAACAACACAGACATTATCCATGTCAGAGAATAGGTTATTCATCATCGTTTGGAATGTTGCTGGTGAATTGCATAAGCCAAAGAACATTACTAGGGGTTCAAAGGCTCCTCGATGGCAAACAAAAGCAGCTTTCCATTCATCTCCATCTTTGATGCGGACATTGTTGTATCCCCATCTAAGATCCATTTTTGTAAAGAGCTTTGATCCTTTAAGCTTGTCTACAAGCTGCGAGATTAAAGGAAGCGGATAATTATTCTTGATGGTGTGTTCATTTAGATATTGGTAATCCTGTACCATTCGCTTTTTACCATCTTTCTTTGGTACAAAGAACACAGGGGAAGTCTGTGGTGACTTGGAGGGTCGGATATAGCCTTTTCTGAGTTGATCATCTATAAAGTCACTGACCTCTTGTTGTTCAATGGGAGAAAGGGGAATCAAGTGTTCTTTCTTTGGAACAAAAGTTTCTTTGAGATCTATAGCATGATCCCAAGGTTTTCGAATAGGCATACGCTCTGATTCTTTCTTTGAGAATACATGAAGGTATTTGTGATATTCTTTTGGCATGAGATCCATCGGTTTAGGATCCATTTTCTTGGGTTGGTGATCAAGTTTTGCAGCATTGATGCATACAAGCAGGTCACGTTCTTCCTTCTCAATGGTTTTAAGGAATGAGGTGCTAGATCTTGATTGACAAGATGCAGGGCAACATGTCATATGGACAGTTCCTGTTTCCCAATCAATTTCAGGGTTATGTTGCTTTAACCAAGTGAAACCTAAGATCATTTTGTTTTTGCCAAGATCTGTTACTTCGGCAATTGTCTTTTCATGATGTTCAAGATAGTTAATCATGATTTTGGCATAGTGGGTTAGGCTTCCTGCAGAGTTACGTGTTCCATCAACATTAAGCACTGGAATTGGTTGATCTAAGGGTTTAAGGGGTATTTTGTTCTTTATAGCCCAATTGTGATTAATAAAAGTTGTATTGGCTCCTGAGTCCAATAATGCTTTAACGGGGACTGAATGTTGTTTATCAAGAATGATAGAGATTGGCAATGTAATCTCTTTGGCAGGGTTGCCTCGGATTCAAGATATCTCTGGTTTTGGTAACATTTCTGCTATTTCTTTTTCTGATAGAAATGAGTACATTTTGTGGATGTCTAGGCATTTTTGTTCAAGAGTGTCTGGAGTTGTATGAAGAGAATTTACTTCAACAATATCTGGGATTTCCGATAGGTTTATAGAGGAATCAAGCACTGGTGTTATATCCCAGCCAAGCTCCGAATCAATCGAAGGCCCCTCTAGACTTGAATAGATAGATGAGTTGTTTATAGTTTCGGAACTTGTGAATGGAACCGCAGCTTGCTTGCCCAGATCATTCAAGCTGCATTGGCTTTTCCCTTGTCGGAAGGCATAGCTTGAAATAGAGCTCTGACTTCATCAAAAGTCGTGCCTCTAGCTGCATGTGGTAGGGATTCTTGTACTTGTTCCCATGATGTGGCAGGTTCTTCTCTGTTCGTGGCATGAAGCATTCTTCCTTTGCTGCACGTGGATTTATGTTGTCCCCTGGACCAATTGCAGTGTGGGCAGTGAGTGGAAGATTTCTTACAATCTTTAGCAAAATGTCCTGTTTCTCCACAATTGAAGCAACTGGATGGGTTACTAGGTTTTAAACCTTTCTTTTGAGGTCGACGAGTGAAAGCGATGTCAAGATCATCTTCCTCCTCTTCTAGAAGGCCAATGTGCATCCTATCATGGCAATTAGATTTCTTTTCTGATTGTCCAAGAATAAGTCCAATCAATTCTTGAATGGATCCGATCTCAGATACAATTTCAACATAAGGAGTGATCTCATGCTGTCGCTTCTTCTCTCTAGTGATTTGTGCAAGGATGGAGGGTTGCATACTTTTCTCAAGTATAGCACAAGCATGGGCTCCATTGATTCCAGCCATGTTGTACAGGGATTCAAACTTTATAATGAATGGTCCTGTCTTGAGGTCTCCTTGGTGGAACTTATTGAGCTCCTGTAAAGCCTAATCTTTCTGATTAGCATGACGAAAGAACTTAGGTAGTTCTTCTTCCAGCTGTGACCATAAATAGATAGGTCCTCAAGCAAGTCAGATTTCAGTGAACTTTCCTGCAGTGGGTCCTTTGAGTCGGGATAGAACTGCTTGGACTGCAGTATATGATGTAGGTGGAATGGCTCCTGCGTTGAGGCGTAACCATGCTTGAATCTTAGCCCACCATTCATCAAACTTGGCATGGCTTCCATCATAGTCTCCTGGGTCTGCAAAGACTTCTACTTTTCTGAAATATCCTCCTCCTGATGCAGCCGCTGCTGCTCCTGTAGTAGTAATGCTTGCTCTGCTAAGGTCGTCAACTTGGTCCTGCAGATCACTATTTTCTGTGACAAGAGTAGCAACTCGAGTTTCAAGTCGGCAATGTTCTGTTCCTAGATTCTCACATGCTTGAAGGGTAGCGGTCATGATGTCTAGTACTGCATTGAATTTTTCTTGATTTTCTGCCATACTAGCTGGACTAAGAGTTTCTCGGAATGCCTGAAAGGCCTCAACCAAAGGGTTGGCAGACATGATGACTTAAGTGGGGTAATTAAAGTTTGATTCGGTTCCTGAAGAAGAGTGATCAGCTAGATTAGCTTCTTCGATTCTAGGGGGTGGCACCTGAATTGGTCTAGGTACTGGGAGCGGTTCTCCTCTTTCAGCAGCTACTTCTTGTTCTGCAATAGCAGCTTGTTGTGCTTGCCTAATGCGTATCTGGTTTCTTTGATGCAATATGTGGTTGCGACGACGAAGGTTTTGAGTGTGTTCTCTTATGATTTGTCAGTGAACTTCCTTAGTGATTGGCTCAGGGTTCTCAGCTCTGATTTCAATATTTTCCGCTGGTAAAGGGGTATGAATAGAATTCTGGTATTCAATATGGACGGAAACGAAGAGGTGGCCTAAGCGATGAGTGGGGTCTGAGTATAGGAGGGTGGTAACCCACAGTGCTATCAGGAATGCAGTACCAGTGAGGAAGGCAAGGGATATTAGGAATAGGGGTATCAGATCTCTCTCTAATCTGTATTCTTTCCTCGATATGATCATGTGCCTCCTGGACCTGACGTCTGGCCCTCTCAATGCGTCTAGGGTCTCTGGGTTGGTGAGCAGCAAGTTGAATGCCCTCGAGTATAAGTCTCTTGATCTGTTGGGCTTCACTCTCTGCACGCGGATGATTATCCCGATTTCTGTTGTAGACGTCACGCTGGGCTAGTCTATTAGAAAGGGAATGGTAGATAGGGTCCCAATCAATGGGATCGGATAACTCAGAGGGAGCGTGGAGTGGTGTACTAGGATTATAAAGATCGGATCTGAGTGGCGGATAGACGATCTCAAGATCTGCAAGGGTAGGAGTTGAGCGAATGTCTGGTTTGGCGTTTGTTCATCCTAACTGACCCGGTAAGTCGAAGGTATCAACAGTAGTGGCCCTGTATAGGGTCGAGGGTGTGTCGTCTGGTGCTAGGGTTGTCCTGTTGACAAGGGTTCTGTACCCTTGGTCTAGACTAGAGCAATAATCAGCTAATTGATCCAATTCCTATATGGGACTCATCAGTCCTGATCTGTACTTGACTAGCAACTAGTCAATTGGTACCTGTGGGGGTTCCTCCTCTTCTTCTCTCTTTACCTGGACTTCGTAGTCAGATGGATTATAGTCGTTCGGGTCGTATGAGCCCAATCGAACTGCTTCTTCCAGTACTAGGTGGAAGATGTCTGGAAAGGTGGAAGGTCCTGCTTCTGGTGGAGGTGATGCCGGTGGTGGAAGGCTAGTCCTTCCTGCAACGACGTAATCAAAGATGTCGGAGATGTGATAGTAAGGCACTACCAGAGTGTGGGGTCAATAGCGTTGTGGTGATGGCCTATCAATAACCTACTGGTCAATCAATCAATCTGGATGGTGGTGGTGAGAAGGGTAAGGGTCCCATTGAAGGTAGCTAGTCTTCGACGGTTAGTATAGTCTTGTTCTAATGAAACGACCAAACCCACCAAAGGGTCTAGTGTTTAGAACTAGAGTACTAGGATGGTCAAGTGCGATGGTAGTTTGGGAAAACTCCAGGAGAACAAGACTAGAGAGTCTCGCTCTACTGGTTCATAGTATTTATACTACTAGTACAATTGCATGGACCATGCAATGCTTATCTATGTAAACTATACTAGGCATTGAGCTGGTATCACTGGGTACCATGAGGCGACATGAGGTGTGTTATGACTGGTGGATAAACACACCTGTGCTTTACACGTGTTAGATAAGAAACATAAGGCGACCATGAGGACGGAAGTAGTTCTGATGGTTCTGATGGTTCTGGTGGTTCTGGTGGTTCTGGTCCGGAAGCTGCGAAGAGTTAAGCATGCAAATATTGAGTTGTGTAACAGTGATAGCGGATTGGTTGTCACCATAGAGCGTTAACGGGCACGTGAGAGGTTGGAACATTTCACTGATGAGTCGTCGAAGCCAGATGGCCTCTTTAGCTGTGTGTGTAGCAGTGACATATTCTGATTCGGCTGTGGACAGTGTGACAAGTTCCTGCTTCCTTGATTCCCAGAGTATTGCTCCCCCATCTATAAGGAAGGCGTAACCTGTGATTGTGCGTCTATGCTCCTGTGTAGTGCCGTTGGCGTTGACGTATCCAACTAACCCCTTCATTTGTGTTCCAAAGGTGAGCGGGAGTGTTTTTGTTCCCATTAGGTACTTGTAGATTCGCTTCACCGCCTCCCAGTGATCCCATCCAGGATTGGCGTTAAACTGAGCGACGAATGAGGTAGCGAAAGCGATGTCGGGCTGTGTCCCTGTAGCAAGATGGATCAGTGATCCAACAGCTTGATGGTATGGGATGTTGCACATACGTGTGGCTTTGCTCGTGGTTTTCGGTGACTGTTTCTCCGACAGTTGAATATGTGGGTCAAGGGGGATAGAGACTGGTTTCATGTCGACAAAGTTGTACTTGGCTAGGATAGTGTTGATATATGGTTCCTGTGAAATGGAAATGGTGCGATTGATACAATCTCTTATCACCTTCATTCCTAGCAACCAACTGATTGGGCCCAGGTCTGTAATCCGAAAGCATGTGCCAATTTCATCTTTGAAGGCCTTAATAAGGTCCAATGAGCTCCCGGTGATTGTACAGTCATCTACATGTGATGCCATGATCAACATGTGTTCCACTATGTTGGTGGTGAACACCCCCCAATCTGCTTCTGTTCTAGTGAAGCCAAGATCTTGAAGCATACTGTATAGGCGTTGGTACCACTTCAAGGCTCCTTGCTTGGAACCATAGATGGCGACACAAAGTCGCGCGACGAGGTTGTGGCCTTGTTTATCGAAGCCAGGTGGGAGTTCCATAAAGATTATTTCATCATCATCTAGTTTCCCATTGAGGAACATGCTATGGAAGTTGAAGATGTCAACATCCCAATTCTGCCATGCCGCGATGGCCAGGGTGAGGTGCAGTGAGGCGAGTCAGGTGACTGGAGCATAGGTTTCATTGTAGTCTATGCTGTATTGCTGAGTGAAACCGCGCACAACTAGTCATGCTTTATACTTGTCTATCTCACCCACAGCATTCTTTATTTTGAATGTCCACTTGCAGCTAACAACATTGGTGTCTTTGGATCGTTCGACCATGTTCCAGGTGTGCACATCGTCTAGGCTTTTTAGCTCAGCGTTGATGGCCTCTTCCCACCTAGACCAGTCTGGTTGTGTTTTGGCTTCATCAATCGTTAATGGTTCTAGACCTTCAGCCTCGGTGTTTCCCACGAGTAACGCGAAAGCTGCATTCTCATCGTCAAGTTCCCATGCTGTTGAGGCTTGCTTGTCCTCGATACCATCCACAATGACAGCTTGGATACCCTTGGATAGAAGTGGGTTCCCTCCATGACTGTTGTGTGTCCCTGTTCCAGCTCTTAACATTCGAATGTAGGGTGATTCGGTATGCTGGAGAGTTGATTGGCACAGTGCAGAACCATTCAATGAGTTGGCGGTAGGAGGGTTCATGGGTGGGATGGGTGGGATGACGGATGTTGCGATGGGCACTGTTGATGCGGGTGCATTGTTTGGTTTGGCTTTTGGGTTTGTCTGATTGACATCGTCAGTAACAGTGGTTTCGAGTCATGTCGAGGTCATCGCATTGACCTGTTGGAATGTAATGTTGTGCTCAACAACCACGGTGCGTCAATCGGGTAAGTAGACATGATGCACTGTGGATTCAGTGTTGAATCCGACCCAATGGCCTTTTCTAGCATGCTCGTCAAGTTTTGATCCGGTTTGATCAAGTACCCAGCATTTCGCTCCCCAGGTCGGTAGGTCGCTCAAGTCAGGCTTTTTCCCGTACATCATCTCATAGGGTGTTTTTCCATCTAATGCCCTTGTAGCTGACCTATTCTTTACCCAGGTAACGTGCATGAGAGCCTCCCCCCAGAGGTTCTTTGGTAGAAGTATACTACAGAGTGTAAGTAACAATATGGAATATGAATGGGCTGATCTCACCTCAGTACGAGACGGAGTCTGTGACTGAGGATGAGACATGCCAACACGAAGGTTATCTACCCAACATTACATAATACAGAGATACCCATGTCCGTTTGAATGTAGTCCGTAGAGAATAAAATACAACATCTCATTCCAATTCCCAGAACATTGTTGTTTGTTCAGGATTTAGACTGCTAGATGGCTAGGGGATTCTAAACACAATCAATCCTCTGGGCCCAATCTGACTATAAGCTGGTGATAGAGACAACACTAACTATTAGATCAAACAGAAGAAAAGAATAGAAACTAGTCTACTGAGTGAGTGAGAATACTTAGTCAATTGGCTCCCCGGTCGTTCTTCCTGTTACACATGCCCTATTGTTCCCCTATTGTTCCCTATTTTTCCAAGCTCTATATTTCCCTCACAAGAATTAGCCCCTATAAGGCAAATATAGTTGAACATAGGCAAATATAGTTGAACATAGGTGAATATAGTTGAACATAGACAACTATAGTTGAGTATAAGCAAACACAGTTGAACATAAGGTGTTACAAGCATCTACCAAGAGCCATAGACCCTCTACGGCCTATATTTGACTTATGTTTGACACTACCATTCCATTTACTACACAAAAGCCTAATAGTCGAATATAGTCGAACATATGTTCGACTTTCCCACGGTCACGTGACCCTATATTCGACAGGCCAAAGCCTCAAGTCTCTTATCCAACACATGTCTATCAGATATGTTATCTTCCAATAACATTACAACACATGTTTGCCTCATGTTACCCAGTAGTACCAGCTCAATACCTAGTATAGTATACATACTATAAACCAGTAGAGCAAGACTCTCTAGTCTTGTTCTCCTGGAGTTTTCCCAAACTACCATCTCACTTGACTACCCCTAGTGCTCTAGTTCTCAAACACTAGACCCTTTGGTGGGTTTGGTCGTTTCATTAGAACAAGACTACACTAACCGTCGAAGCCTAGCTACCTTCAACAGGACCCTTTACCCTTATCACCACTATCTTGATTGATTGACCAGTAGGTTATTGATAGGCTGCTATCACAATGCTATTAACTCTGCATTCTGGTAGTGCCTTACTACCGTATCTCTGACATCTTTGATTACATTGTTGCAGGAAGGACCAGCCTTCCACCACTGGCATCACCTCCACAAGAAGCAGGACCCTCAACCTTTCCAGATGTCTTCCATCTAGTTCTGGAAGAAGCAGTTCTGTCATATCCATTCCGACCCCGATCAGATATCTCTGAGTTCCTCCGGTCCATCTCTGACCCAATCCATCTCACACTCTTTGTCTCCCTCGAACTCCTCCTTCGGAGTTCATCTCCAGACTTCGGTCACTCCGGACTTCCATCGGAGATCCTCATCTCCTATTGGTTGTACCTCGGACTTATGATGTCCTACCTCCACCTATCTCCTTCCATCTTTCCCCTTGTGC
>JBBPRQ010000471.1:0-25722 GCA_038093095.1 Boletus insuetus | reverse complement strand
ACCAAGTTTGCCCCACTCACATACACATTTCAGAGTCCCACTGAGCAGGCACTTTGGGCTATTATGCTGCTTCGGATTGTATGTGAGTGTGCGCATCAGCACATTGATCACCTGGTCAGAAATACCCCAAATCTCCTTTCCATTCTCTCCAGTTGTCTGAATGTCATGGGGATGGGGGGTCTCGACTCGGACTTTGTTGTACTCTGTTATTGTCATCCATCCCAGAGGGGGATACATATGACTATCATGGCCCACAAAAAAGAAAAGGATTGCGTCGTCGCTTGATTTCCATGTTGTTGATGAGAAATGTGTCCAAGTGTCCAGTATCTCACATCGAGTTGCCTCTTCATCTGCTAGAAACACTGGCACACAAACACTCCCATCAGAAAATGAACGAATCGTTCCCCATCATTTTTGCACCCGGTCAGATTACTCAAATTTTGGAACTTGTATTTGTGTAGATTGCAGCTACAAGTGTGAACATCTGTGGCGCTGGCGATGGGTCAAACTGAGTGGTGCTACTAAGTAACAGTTTGGGGAATTACATGTCTCATTTCAATCAATGTGAATGGTACAACCACTTGGGGTCGACTACCTAGTCTGATCGTTGTGGATCTATATTTCAAATGTCAGCAACACCTTTGAGGGTGAATCGAAGTACCAAGGCACTCAACTGTTCACTTGATTTATATGCTGTTGGCAGCAGAAGCTAGTGGAGATTGGGATTATGTTTGACTGAGCCATCATATGGCAGAAAGTGAAGTGATGATTCCTGACAAGTTATATTAGGTAAAATTTATTGACACCATGGGTCATGGCTGAGTGCTGAGCACTAAACTTTGCAGAAGTACTTGCCAGCCGAAATCTGTGTGGCTGTTATAACTGGAGTGAGTGAGAGATTATGTAAGCCTGCCCCCCCACTACTGTGAGCGTGTGCTTGTTCTGGCCAGGAATATGCAAATGCTCGCAGCGGTCAGCAACTGCACTTTTTCCCTTTTGCAGGCACTGATCAGATGTTACGTCATCAGCAGCCACATGGGGTTCCACTAGCTGCCCTTGCCTTGCCTTGGTATGCCTTGGATCCGAATCGGGGCCTCAGCCCATCGCTGGAATGTCAATGGTTATGTTGTCCCCTTGATGTACTTTTCACCATCCACATCACGTTCCCACCACAAGCATGGTGCTTCACACAAAAGCTTGAAAGACAAACAAGGAAATCAGAAGAGAAAGGCTTGAGGGTGAGCAACAGCGTGCATGGTATGATGGGCGAGAACAATCTGTCGACCACCAACGAGAACTTGCTGCACCAACTCGGCGGTCGCATGACCACGACCATGCCATGTGGGTGGACTTCATGTCCAACTGTGACGATGTTGAGTGCAGAGAGCTCGAGATCCAGCCTGGGATGAAGCTCCCCTCGCTAGGTGAGCCCCTAAATTAGCTGCATATGGGTGATTCCGCCCCTTCACCCGATGGTGGCCAAGACATGTTCAAGCACTTCCTTCGCTTTCTGGCAATGTCCATCAAGGGGTGACTGGGAGAGCACCCCATCGTTTCGACATTGGATGCCCATCTCTCCATGCTGTGTGCTGTCTTGCTCCATCTGGCAAACATCAAGGTGCCGGATGATGTCCAGGTGGGATTGCAGAGCTATCTTGGATCTCCAGCACTCTTGGAACATGGGGAGGTCTCCACAGAGTGACGGGCAAAGCACTATGCAAACAAGATCGATGTTCGTGTCATGCTCAATTCCTATCATGCCGACACACAGTGATTCCAGACAAATTGGATGCACCTGCAGATGAACGCCCTGACAAACCACCTCTCCATCTCTGCAGAACACGTTGGTGCACTCATAGAATTGAGTTGCTACCCTGGAAAAGGAGAGGGGCTGATGTGGAAGGACGTCGGTGTCATCGTCCTCCCAAGAATTGAGGCCCCCAACAGGCCCAGCATCACCATCGAAATCAAAGTGCACTTGCTCAAGGGCGGGCGGCACATTGACTTGTTCACCAAGTTGTTTTATCTGTTTCCTGAATGAGGCACTGATAGACTCTATTGCCCAGTCCTGCCACTGCTTGTAATGGGAATTCAAGACCAAGTCTGGAGGGGGATCAATGCCCCAGAGGATATCCTTTGCCCAAAAATTCCACCGACACACCTCCACATCCTGGAGGTCAAGTTGGACAAGGAAAACCTCCTGGTCTTTAGGGAGGAGACAAGGTCGGAAGGCGGATGGCGCATATCTGACACCATCACACTGGGGTACAACCAGGTGTATTGCCATCTGCAGCATTTTAGTCGCCTCAATGGATTTCAATGTCGGCATTAGTTTGGCCTTTTTAATGAAACTCCCACACCACCACTGACACCTCTTTCATTGGTCCCTGCCAGTCGACGTTTGCCCATATGACATTCAGCAAGGCACCGCCAACCTCATGGCCAACGATCCCTTGATCAGCATCAAACAGCACGAGAAGCTCATGGCTACGCTGAATGATCACGGATGTTTCAGGTGAGATCAGCAGATCAATGATTCACCTCTGGATGGGGTTTGCTCATCAAAGTCTGGCCTGCACAGCGACATTACCAGAGCATCATGGTTCATGCTGACTCCAAGGCCTGCAGTTGGGAGCACAGATCAAGGACCACTTGGACATCATTGCTATGCGTTTCATTTTGTTCATGGGTTCGTACAGTGATCTCAACTGGCCTCCCAGGTGTCAGAAAGTATGTCCAAAGGGGCAGACCCTGGCACACTGATGGCAGCATCAATCTCAGAGAAGCTGGTTGTGTACTCAGATCCTGTCATGATTCATTTACGCAAGGAAAACAAAAGGGTTCATGGGTGCCTGTCCATGGTCAACACAAAACACTGAGTACTTTGCAGCTTCTCAGGGAGGCAGATCTACTGACCGCCCTGGATCAAAGTAATTCCACTGAGGTGTCAAAGCAAGAAGAGGAATTACGCACGATGGCACAGGCACTGAAAAGGGAGCATGCTGCTACCCTCACTTGGGAGACCAGGTTACTCAGGAAGGAGGTATGGCAGCAGTATTTCACTGAAGTGTCCCAACACCAGCTAGAAGGAACGGTGAGACCATGGTTGCAGACCGAAAAAAGTGTTGTGCTGATCTGTGTCGTTTTAGATGCAAATTGGCATACCAACCATGTCATTGAGTGCGCACACAGTTCTTGCTAGACACAGACGGCCAGATGTTACTGGCATCTTGTCTGGCAGCAATAGCAGCCCTGCCAGCAATGTATGGGTGTCCGATGTTCAGGCACATGCTGTGGCTGGTACTTCTGGGAGTATTGACCATGTCCTATGCATGTTGCACCAGGAGGCAAGCGACATGGAAGCCAATGTAGCACTTCTCAGCGCTTGCCAGAAAATGTTGGCATTGTCCACTGCCTGTCATGGCTTGTGTTATTCAGGTGAATCACCAATGATGGGCAACCACTGCCTGGTCTGTGACTGTGTGTGCAGGTGCGCCATGGTTATCCTCTGTACTCTTGTGCTGGCCACCTGACAAGGCTGGAATCAGCCCCAAAAAAATGAACAGGGGAGTTGCATATTACATCCACCAGTGTATTGGCCAGAAACAGCAGCAATCACTGGATGCCATCTTGGTGGGCCATTATCAACCTACACATTGTGCATGGGAATGCTGCGACCAATCCAGGGACCTCTTTTCTTCACGCGAGGAATATAGCTGGTATTTACGAAGCCATCTGAGAATCTCACACCACTGTTGCTGGGTCAATGCCAGCTCCAGGGCTCCAAGTGAGATCCCTCTGAAAGACAGCAAGGAGCACTTTTCCCAGTGCCATTCCATAAACATCCACAAGCATGTCCAAGTCGAGTATTGCTACATCTGCTTGGGTTGGTGAGCTTCTCTCTCTGGCAATACTGATTTCAGGCGTCCACTCACTTGAGGCACCAGGTATGTCAACCTGGTAGGCAACAGCAGTGAATGGCATGCTCATTGCAACAGTCACTATGACAGCCTCTTTGCTCCATTCTCAGAGAGACCAGACAAGGAGGTTGACACAAAGCCCATCAGTCTCATGTTCTATCCAGCAGTGGACAACTGCATTGAGTACGTGCATCAAAGCAGCCCTGGTGACCATTTTCCGGAATACCATGGTCATTTTGAGAACGGCATCACTTTTTTTCCCATATTCTGCCCATAGTGCATGCATAACAGCAAGCTCCCTCTGCAAGAGAGGATGACACAGTGAGTCCATTACATAATATGGCTGATGCAGTATAATCATCAAGCACCCGCAGGCATCATGATCCAACTGTGTTCCATAGACACCTCGCATGCACATCAAATCCCTTGATGAACCAACTGTCTGCCCCTCTTCTATCTGTGGGACCAAGCACTATGCAATGAGGGACCTGCTCTATCACCTAATCACGGTGCATCGACTAGGCATGTGCAGGTATGCAAGAGGGGGGTTGGGGCGATGGCTGAAACTGCCTGGGGAAAGCACATGTGTGGCTGATGGTGGTCCATCCAGGGCCCAGACAACCAGTAAAAAGAAGTGGTTGCTTTCACAATTCCTGGGAACATCAGAGCTGGAGTCGGGTACTATGGATGATGATCCTATGCGTGCAGTGAGCGCCATGTCTGTTGTGCTTTCCTGAGCCACTCATAGCCCATATTACAGACAAAGGTTAAATGTGGAGGGTGCTACAAATATTTCAAGGACATACAAAAGCATGCAAGTGCAAGCAAGAGCACCAAATGCCAAGCCTGCACACCATCATAGGAAGGCTGAGCCATCATCAGTCTTGAATTTATTTATTTTTTAATTCTGGATCTTATTCTTATTGGTAAATCATGACATTGTCCTATTTTACAGTGTAATTTTTTACACTGCCTGCAGATTTCCCCCTGTTCGACCCATGTTACTTATTGCCATTCACATCCAGGACAAACTAAATGCTAGTTTACCATGTAAAAAATAGCAGCATACCAAGGCAAACGAGTAAAATTACCAGCTCACCCACTCCCCAAAGCCTTTGGAACCACCTTTGATGACATCACTAGGGAGTCATTTGAGGATTTGGATGGTGGTATCCCAGAAGCCAGTGAGGTGGTCCCTGTACATGATCCTATCTGTTGTGAAAGGATACCTCTTATGTGATATCCATTGCATAGCCAACGCTTCTACAGCATCTTCAATACCACCAATCAATGCAATGTAAACACCATGATTGGTATGCTAGATGGAAGCTTGACATGTGCATCTACAGAATACCCTTGGCTAATATCAACACAGGTAAAGTGGCTTTCATAGAGCTGACCGCTCCATGGTTAGTGCCATACCTGCGGCGGTAGAAATGCTCACTGTAAAATAATGTGAGGGTCAGCACCACTCATGAGCCACGGTGTATAAGAAAAGATATGGATGTACAAGAAGCGCATCTGTCGATGAATTCAGACTTAATGTGGAAGGTGTAGAGGCCCATGTTGTTGATGATGAGGTGGGTTGCATCAGCCCATGCCATCCTCAACTCCCACAAAGTGTGGAGGAGGGTTTTCTCGTGTGCAATTGTGCTGCTCTCTACAAAGCGACTTGTGGAAAAAAGCATGGTGTCATGGGAATCTTGTATGGTTTTTTGTCATTGTTCCATGACTACATCCATCTGAATCCATTCTGCTCTCCTTGTTGCTACTACCATGTAAGTCATTTCCCATCCTTTACTCTTCCCTCGGTCTGCTCAACTGTTTACAGGTTCATTGACAAGGCTGCTTGCCTTGTACTGCATGTCATTGATGACTGCCTTTGCCCACCTGATGGGCTTCATGATGTTAAAGATTGTCCTACTTTTTATGACCCTTTATATTTTCCCAACAGAAATTGAGAATGTTTTGACACCTCTATAAATTTATGCAAATGGCTAATTAATGCTCTACAAATCCATTGTTCTCCATGACAGTACACATGAATCTAATCCATAATCAGGTACAGCAACATTATGCATCGCCAACTTACCAGACCCATACAGACGATATGCAGGAGTCGTTCCTGGAGGACAACCAAGTGAAGGTCCACATTCCTGATATTTGGGATAGGCATGGTGTCCTTATCACCCCCGGTGAATACGATTCCAAAATTAAGGATGGTGATTATGTTGAGATTGAGTTTATTCTCAAACTGTAAGTTCTTGTCATTATCTCTAATAACCCTCACCAACGTGAACTACAGCTGGGAGATACCACCAAGCACTAGAAATAATTCCAGTGGTTCGCACATTTATCAAGCTATTCTGCAGAAAATAAAATTGCTACTGTTTCATGCTTACTCACAGGCTGCTATTTTGGGCTCTGGTCCTTCAGGTCCCCAGTCCTCCTGGCCCCCCTGGTGCTTCCAGTTCCATGGCAGCTCACATTGATAAAGGGAAGGAGAAGGCTTCTGCTAAGGGAAAGCATAAGGCAGACAATAAGTTGGCTGGTCAGTCCCCCACTAAAAAGCCACCAAAAGATGGCCAGTGGTCCACAGTGATGATGACAATGACAAGAATGTCAATATGGGGACAGATGAGTGAAGGCACAATAGTTGGTCCTGGCTATTCCTAGAATTTTTCTTGGTACTTCGTCTTTTTGGAGAAAAATCAATTTCTTAGTGCCTATTTGTACATAGTCGATCTCATGCTATTCCATTCTTATGTTGTCTCATTCATTGCTTGCAGTGCAAAGGTTTTCCTAGGAGTCAGGGACTTGGCGCAAGCATGCCTCTACAATTACTTAACTCTGAAGGCTCAATGCATCCTTGGTTGGCTGGCATTACCAACCTCTGTGTCGCTTATCAAATGTTATTGTGTATATGGTGGGGGACTGGCATCACATGGGTTGATAGGAACATGTGATGAACCACAAGGTAATGAGAAAGTGCATGTGGGGGTGCTCCTTGAACTCGTACCACTACCTGGCTGGAATTTTCCCATGATCCAGTTCACGAAAATAGAGGGGGACCACTCCAATGCAACACACAGCAAGCACCAAGTAGCTTGCATACTCTCATTCAACAATCAAGACAGCATGCCCTGCTGCTTGGCAAGTCCTCCCTTAGCAAAGGAGGTGAAAGAGTCGTGTGGGCATGCTTGCCGAAGTCTGCTATGCCAACCTACCAAGTCCTCCCTTAGCGAAGGAGGTGAAAACATCACTGGATGTGCTTGTTGGTGAGGCTCAGCCAACTCAAAACTACAATGGAAGGGAGTCCTCCCTTGGTAAAGGAGGTTCACAGTGGCATAGTCACACTCTGCCATGTCTGAAATGACAGTAAACTATGATGGGTGAGTTTCCTCTTAATCGTTGTGCTTGTCACCTGGCCTGTTTTTTTAGTTGTTGACTCGCATATCGGCTGTTTGACTCCCACAACCTTTTGGTTGTCTTTGGTGGTTAGGGAGTTGGACATTAAATCTGCTGAGCCCTCCCTTAGTAAAGGAGGTTCACAGGAGCTCTAGCTCCACTCAGATGCAGGGGTGGTCAGCATGCTATCCGCGAGACAGCCACAACTACCTCACTGCCAAGTCCCGTAAAAGGGTGTCCCTGGTGGACATAGGCTTTGTAATAGAGGGGAATTGGGTTCTAGAAACCATCCAAGCCAATATGGTCACAGGACACACTCAGCCTTGCTGTCACTGCATTGTAGCTCACCTGTGGGGTAGCAATGTAAATGGTGAGGTGGTTAGTCAGAGGTGCACTCTTGTAATGTACACATCCCACTCTGGCAAGGCAGTGGACTCTTGCTAGACTGTGGATCTGTATATAGTACCCTAGTGTCTACAAATGAAGCTCTAGTAAGGGAATGGGAAGCACTGGTTTGATGTGGCGAGTCAAACTGGGGTGAGCTGTGGCATACATGGGTAGTTCCATTGTGTGGCCTGAGAGGACAAAATCCCCTGCTGGTTGGCTTTAAGTTCTACCAAGAACTGGCCAGCTCATGTTGTTTCCACAAGACACTACGTAGTAGTGGTGGGCCTTGCAAGAGAGCCCTTTTCTTGGGCTGAGAAAAACAATAGAGCAAAAGTGGAGAAGGGAGATGAAATAACCTTCGACCCAACTGTTACTTCACGACATTCATTAGATGAATGCCTTTGTGTACTCAGTAATAACGTGAATGAAACCCTGGAACTAGCATACAGATTGTGTAAACCACAGCGAGAGCAAGAACAAGTAACTGACCCACTCACCATATACACTAATGGCAGCTGTATAAAAAACGGAAACTAGATGTGGTATGCGGAAGCGGCATCTGGTATAATAACAACGACCCAAGAAACCATATCATCAGAGTCCCAGGACAACACCAGTTGAACCAAATAGGTGAAGTGGCAGCGGTAATCATTGCCCTTCAACAAACTAATCCAACACTGTCCATCACCATTGTAACAGACTCAAGATATGTAATTGATGGCCTAACGAAACACCTTGGTACATGGGAAGATAACGGATGGATCAGTATCCACAATGCCAATTGGCTCCAAGCAGTAGCATACCAACTGCGATGACAAGCAGCACCAACAAATTTTAAATGGGACAAAGGAGCCGATGTGCTCGTAAATGAAGGTGTGCGGAAAATACACCCAGACACAATCAACAGGGAAGTACCTCCAAACTTCCACCTCCATGGCATCAAACTAACTAAATTGACACAACGGATAGCCTACAAAGCAATCCGAGAACATCAGGAACCCCCATACACACGAAATACACTGACCAACCTTGATATCACTAGATATGCTATACATGATGTCACACACAACCTAGAAACTGATGCAACTATATACAACAATATACAACACTTGGATATTCACTGACCAATCCATAATTTTTTCTACCGTGCGATGACCAGCTCCCTACACATTGGGGATTTCTGGGTGACCATCCCATACTAAATATGAGCAATCTGCCCTCACTGTAGAGACACCACGGAATTGCTTACCCACATAATAGCAGAATGCAAAACAGAGGCAAACACCATAATATGGAAACACATGAAACATGCCTGGCCGGAACCAATGGAAAACTGGACCATGCCCACCATAGGCCACATTCTTGGAAGTGGTAATCTAACCCCCACCACGAACGAACAAGAGATTAGCTCCCTACAGCAGAGAGGTATAACCCGTCTAAAGTGTATTCTACTATCTGAAGCAGCCTACTTACTCTGGACACTGAGATGCAACTGTGTCATTGGTGGCCAAATGTACCCCAAAGCAGCGATCATTACAAAATGGAAAATCACAATTGAAACCAGACTAGACATTGACCGCAGGCTAGCAAAAACGAATAGGAAACATCACACACATATGAAAGTCCTGCATACATGGACCCCAATTATATCTAACCCTAACTCCCTGCCACAAGACTGGACCACCAACACAGAGGTTTTAGTAGGTATCAAGCTAGCTAGGCCCCCTGACTAAACCGGGGACACCGAGTAGTGAACAGAGCCCCACACCCCCTATGGAAATAGGACGTGCATAAGAGCATTTTTCCTCAGACCAGTCACCCGCCTTAGTGTGTTATGTAGGGCTAGCTTAGTCAGTTGCTACATAACAATATACACTTGTCCAAAAAATGCACATGAGTACCTGAAAAGGCTCATGTGCCCGGCTGGCCCGTGGGAGTGGCATTGTGCCATCTGGCTTTGGCTGAGTTAAGAAGCCACCCTTACTCCCCACCTGCCCTCACCCACCCACATACCATCTCACCCAGGGTTCACCGCCACCACTGCTCCTGTTGTATCCCATGCTAGTCTCCTGCTTCTGACGATACTTGCTGCTGCCCTTAGGCTCTCATCACTACTTCTATCCTTTGGACTTTCCCCCGCTGCTACTATCACTCTGACCTGACTGGCCCCACTGCTGCTGCTCACTCACTTATGGCATCAAGGCTCAACTCCCCCAGTGTGGATGGAAGTTACATAAATGGACCTGGAAGGACTGTGGTTGGAGTAGCGGTAAGCCCCCTAATGAGAACTTTCACAGGTTCGAAACCACAGGCCCAAACTGTACTTCCCCCTTAGCTTCTGCTTGTACTATACAGGCTTTGACCTGGTCTGGCCCTAATTCTCGGAGAGGGGTGCCTGACAGATAAGCAAGCTAATGATGGCAGCCCAGGACCCTCTCCCTTGCACACAGACTAAGAACTATCCCTTCAGGGCTAGTTCAACCATCCACACCCCTTCTGTCATCCCCAACAAACAATGTGTTGGAGATAATTCAAAGCAAAGCTCTTCCCAACCGGAGAGCAGGCCTAAGACTTGAGTTGGGATGCTTGCAAGGGTGGCCTGAAGTCTTTAGCAACTGAAAATAGTCATGAGAAGCATGAAGTGATGTAAGGCACTCTCACTTTGCTAACACACGGCGACACGTTTCTTGACTATGTCATCCTCCACGTTTGCAGCAGTACGCAATCTTTCCCTTTCTTCTCATCTCACACCCTCACCCACCTGAAGGCAATATTGGTGTCAACAGCTGCGTCGCCTCCACCACGAAAAATACAAAGCCATGGGCCCACCCTCAGCCAGCAACGGTGAACCCAATGGAGACATCTACATCCTCCTCACACCCACCCTCACCACCCTCGCCTCCATTCCTAAACCATCTGCTGCTGGCCTGGCACACACAGTCGTGGCACCTGGCAAAAAATATTATCCATGTCCCACTCGGTACCATCAGGTGCGGGTGCCTGCACGATGCCAAAGACATGTGGAATGCCGAGGAGGGGGTGCTCAAGGGCTTGGAGCTGACATGTGCCATGCCAGAATGCTCCACAATCAGTAGGTGCATTAACAATGCAGTGAGGTTGACAATGTGTATCGAGATGTGTTCAACTAGGCCAGGCCAAGGTGGTACTGTGGAGGGAGGTATGTGAGTGGTGGCAGACATGGATGTGGCAAGCGACTTGGCCGATGTATCTCAGCTTGAGCGAGGTTGAGCAGCTTGCCAAGGACATGGATGCGCCTTTGACTCTTGGCAAGACTGAGTATCTGGGCCATTTGATCATTCAGGGTGGGAGTGGTGGGTCGGGTAATCCGTATTTCTTGCTGCCTGTCAATCAGTTGTCCAAGTTGGCTACCAAGGGACATGAAGGCAAACATATCACGCTCGAATTGGTTCTCAAAACCATTGTGAACCTGGGGCTTGTCAGTATGCCCAATGCAGGCAAGACTCGCATAAAGAGCACCTTGCTATACACCCTCACTGGTGGCCGTTTCAAGACTGAGGTGGCAAGCTACTCATTCACTGCATTGAACCCCATTGTGGGTGTCATTTGTGTCGCCAACAACAGTACATTCGAATGCCAACTGCACAAGATGCACATTTTTAAAGACACCACCATTGAGGAAGCATGCCATCTCGAACAATCAACAGCACCTGAGGCAACAGGGTTAGTGTTAGAGCTCGGCTAGTAGTTTTCCATTCTCGAATCATCTTGGTTCACAATCCCAGACAACCCTGGTTTGATCAGGATGGTGGCCTCGGGTACTCGCTGAACAGGTCGGCTCTATGATCTGATGAGGGAACAAGCTATGACACACCCACAGCCTATGGCCCTTGGTGTGCTCATCAGTGCGCTCATGCCCGCATCATGCAACAACCAATGCCCAAGAGATGACCTTGCAGCCCACGCGACCGACATCCTCGCCAGGTCAGTCCTACCACCATTTCATTGTTGCCCTCTGACTCCAGCTAGCCACATCGGCCATTCCTATGACACCGACACTGCACACCTCGCCACACCTCGCCACTCTCATCAAGTGGCCAACACCGTGAGTGTCCTGTGGTCCATCCCAATACCCCACTCACCCCTGCAGTCCTCCACCACCCCTCTCCGAGCACAGCCTCACTCAGGTTCACAAACTTGCTCGCCTGTCTCCTCAACCAGGTCCGTCTCATCTCTCTCCCTTTCCCCCTCTCACCCTGTCCACAGCCCATCCTTGCCCACAAACACATAGCCCTCCTCTTTCTCTACACCCTCTCCACCTCCTCCCATGCTCACCCCACACCCTTCAGTCACAGATGTCAATTCCAAACACAGACGCAGACACCAACTCAATCAATTGTGAGTCTGCCCTCACCTTAAAGCGTCTTGATGTCTGGGCAAACGACTGGAGGCTGAGAATGTGCATGATGAGTGTTTGCATTGAAGGTGCTAGAGGTATCTGTTTTGAAATTCACTCGCACACAACCCTCTGAAACACAGCCACCAGATGCCCAGGGTGGTACTCTGATTAATCTCTCATTCACAGCTACACCAATAATGGTGACCCTTTTGTTTGCCAATTTACTGACCAATTACTTGAAGAGGTTGGTTCCATCCCCCCTTCTTCAGCAAACTTGCCCAGGTATCCAAACTCTGCTTCTCCACTTTACACAAATGGCTCTTCTCAGGAGAGCTTTATGATCCCTACAACAAGTTCTTTGTCTCCGTAGACTCTGACCTTACCCACATACAATACCTGTTACATTCCTCATTACTGACAGGCGCCGGTGATGCAGGGGACTTGTCTGCCGAGCGAGAAAGTGGCCTTCGCCTCTGGCAGGCAAAATACCATTTCAGAAAGGACATGTTGCCCATGTTCATCGGAGAAGCCTTTGAGAAGAAAGTGAGCAAGACCACCAGTCAGGCAGTGCTTAGATTAAAGATGGGCCACATCGCAGATCTTCTCAACCTGAAAGAGCCTCAATTTCATCCGATACAGTTGTCATGACAGTGATTGGGTTGCCACCAGGGAAAATATGAGCAACACTGGCAGGAGTAAGTCACCTTCTCCTACAGTCGTCCAAACTGCTACTTCTCACCTTTGTCAGTCCTCAAGTATAGTGATACCACAGAGCTCAAGCGATCTATGGACTCTGCTACTCGACTGCCAGTCAGCGGCTCTTCAAGGTATTCATCGAAAAGTTCAGGCTGATGGATCACCTTCATGCTCTAAAACATTATCTGCTTCTCAGTTACCCTGATTTTGCAGAGCAACTGATGGAGATGTTAGAGCAAGTCGACCTTTTCACAGGGCTATGGTCATTGATCACTTCTGTAGACCAAGTCTCGCTTGCCCCGCAAATACTCTCTATTGGCACAACCTGACCGAAACACTCAAAACAGCCGTTCACACCTCCAATGCCCAAAACAACCCTCCTGACATCCTCCCCACAGACTTGACGCACGCATACTTGAGTATTCCCATGGTGAAACCAGTTGGGATGTCTTCACCCTCGAATACAAAGTCAATGCACTCATTGATATGATCTAAAGCTGTTTAATCACCTTTGGAAGATGAAGAGGATGGAGAGCACACTAGGCCAGAGCTGGATAAGAATTGCCGGTGCATTGAGGACGTTCCTGAGGCTCCCTATTACAATTAATGTATGACAGATACCTACCATTCTCTGTCATCTCTCTATGTACATGATCTGGGGAACTGTTTAGCTTTGAATTTGGCCTGCATGACTGCACACACTAGACAATTTTTGTGTACTCGAAGAACCCATAACATTACAATCTGTGATAACCAAAGTGAACTGCCATGAAGATTGTATAATCAGTGTCCCAAAATCTACCATAAACAGCATCATTGAATGATCCATATGCGCCAGGCACTGCGTTTTTTTAAGTAGGCCTCATCTAATAATACCAAAAGAAAATCCAAGTTAATCCAACAAATTGGTAAGATGCGAAAGGAGCATGAAGTGTATAAGCAAAAAACATGCACAATCGAGCATTTCCACAGACAAGCTTGCCTGTGCAGTGACCGTTGCCATGCTTCTCTACCTCAATGCCAATCAGGCTCGTTTTTCCATGTAGCCAGTCGAGGTGATGGACACCACCCTCCCATCCACCACCCATCTTGGTGCACCGCTTTTCATATGTATGAGTGACCTTGCACTGGGCACAGCTACCATGGCTGAGTGCCTCCTACTCCTGTGGAGTGACCCACATCAAGAGAATTGTGTGGAGAGAATAGAGTAGGCCTAGGTTGCTAATGTTTGGGGATCGACTTGACCTGTTTGATGAACTGGCAATATAGAATAAAGCACCACTCGAAGATGAGGTAGAAGGACCAACAATGACTGGCCATGGGAACTTATGTGAAGCTGGTAATGTCGGTGGGTCTGTGGCTGGCTGTGAAAGCATATGTGCGGGAATGGCTGTATGTGTCATATGGTTGAGGATGGTCTGTGAGGAAGGAGAGGTCATGTCATATGAAATAGGCACGCTATGCAACCGTGTGGACATGAATAGTGGATGCATGTGGAGTGAGGTTGAGTGATGCGGAGTCTTGAGTTCTGCGCTGCCTGCATCTGATGAATGCATTTGGTGGATCGGTTAAAGCAGGTGAATATTTGCAAGTATGATCTGATGTACTGTGTACAAGAATGCATGGACCCTACTGATGACATACAACCTTGCCAAGGTGGATTATGTCTCAAGATGATTGAGGATGCGCAGATCCAGGACAGTGTGATGAGCTCAAGTTGGTCCAAGACAATGGGCCAAATGATATGGATGGTGTCATGGAAGGAGTGTGTGGCATGGTGTAATGTGCGACTTTAGACAAGAAATCAGCAAAGCCCAAAAAAATGAATGTATGTGAACATGTCCAATGTTCAGAAGACTTGTAACTGGCATGCCGGGACAATGGTGCATGTTCCACCCTGGACGAGGATGTCCCATAGCTCACTTCACTGCCAGAAGAGCTGGGTCCTTGTGCAGCCGAGTCGAAAGCATTGTACCGCAATGGCGAAGGATTGGTAGTACGAGTGGAGTAACTGTTGCTATGCTTGGTCTATAAGTGCAGGTCCACCAGAACTTGGGGTCGCATAGATGTAGTTTGGCGTTGGTTGGGAGTGAGAATGCCAGTGAGACTTTGAAGACTGTTCATGGGAAGGAGAGCTGTCACGAGAGTGTCGCCAAAGATGTAGCACAGGTAGGAAGATGGTATTTTGTCAAGTGAGTCGTGAATGAAAGATTGATACCGTGGAACAGGGTCTGAATCCACTGGGTGGGAGATGGAGAAGCCCCATGATGGGTAGTGTCAGGCTGTTATATATGTGTGGTAGAAAGATTCCAGGGCATGATGAAAATTAATACTTGAAAGCTTGAGGTTCTAGGCATGTTTCAAAGTGATGAATTGAAGTAAGTAAGGGAAACCCCCAGACAACAATTGCATAAGGCTCCGCCATGATGTTGGATTGTTAGGCAGGGTCTCGGACCAAAAATGCGACATAGATAGGATTGGGGTCCAAGTGATATCTAGATGTGAAGCATGTGGAGGTGCGGGGGGTTCAGGCATGATGGGTGGTCAGGTTTCTTTTCTCTTTGGGTTGGGCATTGGGTACTTACATGGGGGGGTGTTAAGGTTGGCAGCGTTTGGGGTGCTTTCTCTTCGAGGTTGTAGGGGGGGTTGTCTGTTGTGTGAATGCAAAGAATAGACTTTCTCTTGTCATTTCGTGTGATGTGAAAGGTGAGGCCTTAGTGAGCATGGGAAAAGGTTCAAGGAGCCGACAATCTTCAGTGCTTCAGCCACCATAAGTATGGATAAACTCATGCTCACTTGTTGGATCTGTTCTGAGAATCCTGAAGCATACTTCCAAGTCAAGATCTTGAAGATGGATACTGTCTTGGACCTTCAAGATTCTATCAAGAATAAGATGCAAATTGAAGTCGCTGCATACACTCTGGTTCTTTACAAGCCCAAGACTGCCGTATCCATACCTTATGAAGAGCATCTCAGCAAACTCATTCTCTCCTAGGATGGGGAGCCCTTGTGGAAGCTAAATAAGTTGTCCAATTTATTCCCGGAATCACCACCCGAGGACGACATCCATGTCATAGTAGGTATTTGTCTGAAGTGATCCAAGCTGATCCTGACAATTGATTCTTCTTCTTCAGATGTGCCATCAAGGATCTTCTGTTGGTTACAAGGGGGTACTCTCAACTCCAAATTCCAGGTGAAGATTCTACAGACAGAGACTGTCTCTGACCTTAAATTGGCCATCAAGAACAAGAGGCCAATGGCTTTTCACGATGTGGATGCAGATACTCTATGCTTATTCAGGATTTTGGGAGATGGTGATGAACAGTGAGAGTGTATTAATACAACTGGCAGTGGTGAATTACTCCAAGGGAGTAGGTTGTCACCCAACTTCCTGGGTGTGCCCGTTCTTGATCCTTTGCATGTTGTTATTGACATTGTAGAAATCCAGAGCCCGACCCTTTGTGAGTGTTTTTCATGTCTCTTTTCTGGCTCAGAATATCTAATGAATATGCTTTGAAGTTCAGGAAACAATTCCTCACATCGACAGCATGGAAAAATACAAGGATATCTTACTTAAAGTGAAGGATTGGGGAATGGTGGATGAGTCCGACATCGAAAGCAATGGTATAGAGGAAGCGGAAAACCAGCATATCCCACCTTTTGTTATCACTTTTGAGAAGAAGTTGCTCCAGAAGCCACATCTTTCCCTCAATGTACACTGTGTTCCTGATTTGTACATGCCGTTCTATTTTGACCATCAGTGTAGCTACAAATCCAGGTGTCAGACAACCCCAAACAATATTTTGAGCCTTACCAGACCTTGACCACCCTCAGGAGGAAGAAATCTGCCATGCTAACACATCAGAGGTGTTCTATACCAGTGGCGTTGTGCAACCCAATTGGCAACTTTCTTGGGAACATAATGACTTAAAGGAATCTATTATGGCCTTGATCTTCTTTGACATGTTCCTTTATCCAGCTGACGGAAGGAAGACCACTTGGAAGTGAGTGCTCCCTTCCTTAGCCCCCTCCATATTCATGGTCTGTCCAGAGATAAACATTGGCCTGTCACTGTTGTTGTGCAACATGAAGGCGAGGCTTTATGCCAGTATTCTCCTAGAAGCAACTTTCTCATCTCAAACTCGGTCTCCTAAAGATCTTTGATGGATGCTTGCCACAGGGGCCTTTGTCATTCATTTCGCAAACAACTTTGTGAGCAAGTTCAGCCAGTGCAAGAATTTCGTTCTCTGCACTTTCTTTATTGCAGCCAATGGCACTATCACTCACAATAACTTATTTCAGATCCAGAATGGTGAAAAGGTATGTTGTACTTTGTAATATATAAATGACGTAGGCTCACTCCTTTCAGGTTTATTACATGAAAAAGGCATTTCCATTGGGTGGCCCGCCTGCTTGCATCGAGTTTGCATGCCATTTGTACAACCTGTGTGCAGAATTAGACCAAAAAGAGGACCAAGATGCAAAGGGTGTGGTTGAGGCGCTTGTTGACCAGGTCAAGAAATGCAAAATGAAGTGGATGTACACCAAGTCTGAGACTGGTCAAAGTAAGAAGCATAAGCATACAGAGAGTAATCATGATGACCCTGCTGGTGGAGGGGGTGGAAGCCACAATGCACTGCTTAGAACACATGGCTATGAGATAGAACCGAAAATCATCATGGATGACAGCGGCGGCACATTGGAGCCAGTTTACAAGGTCCTGGAAATCCCTTTTCACTTGTTTGCCATGCTGATGCTCAACCTCAGATGCCGGATCATATTCTCACTGTGTATAAACACACAAACCCAAATAAGATGTTCATTGCGAAGAAAGTTCAGGAGGAATCAGACGAGCTCGAGATCATGAAATTTCTCAATACTATGTGACCCAAGTCTGACCATGTCATCTTGTTGGTTGATTCATTTGACAAGTGGGCCATTTTTCCCAAAATGACCACCATCGAGTACTACGTTGATCTTAGTCATAAAGAACTTCAAAGCAAGGTTCCCCAAGTCTGCCTGGGTCTCATTGAGGGCGTCACATATCTTCACAGGCTTTATATCGCTCACAGGGATATCAAACCAGACAACCTTGTTGTTGACAAGAACTTCACCTTACAAATCATCGATTTTGATGTTGCGGTGTGAGTAAAAGATAAGGATGAGGAAGTCGACAACAAGTGTGGAACACAATGTTGGATGGCACCCAAAGTCAAGAAGAAGTGTGGCACAGTCCAATCAAGGCAGACCGATGGTCCTGTGGGCTGGTTCTTCTGTTCTTACTCAATGTGTTCGGCAGAGAGGACACATTACTGAAGGCATTTGTGGGGAACTTAGTGGTGCATGATCCAAAGGAGCGGCCATCATTGCTTGAATGGGATAGGTATTTGGCTCCACTGTTCCCAGACTCCGACGCAAGCAAGACCTCACAGCTCCGTCAGGACTGAGTGGAAGGTGACAGAGAAATGATGAAGCCGAATGTGAAGAAGCAACAACTTGATTCAGGCCGAGATGGATTGTGGGGTGGTTGTGGTCTGGGACTCATGGTTGGGGCAGCCCATCGAACTTGTGAAGTAGCCACCTCTTGTGCCAACTTGGCGATTGTATGATTAGCAGATGTGATTTCATGATCATTCATGAAAATAACAGAACTTCTAATCAAGGCTGGCTCCAGCCCTTTGATGCGGAATGGAGACAGAAAACTACCTATCGAACTCACTGTGGCTCACTTACACCATTCTATCATGGAATCCCTCTCCTTCACATCACACACCGTTCCCTCTGACATCTTATTTACTTCTTGAAATGCACTCACATTGACGAATCTCAGGCTGTCGATACGTGCTGTTTGAACCACCACTACTGTTTGAGCCAACCCATTGTAACACATCACCAGAGCAAATGTACATTGGTTTGGTGAATGATCATTCATGAACATTTATACCCCATGTATTGTGTACAGACTAAAATCATTTGGTGGGTGCTGATACCTTGCAATGAAACACATTTACAACCTGTCACCCAACTTGCTGATTTCCATGTGTGTACAACATTAATCAAACTTGTAACCACCATTCTAGCTAATTTTTGGATGGATCGATGAACTGTGCATGCTGCCAGCTTGATGCCAATGGTGCAGGTCATCTTTACCTTTTTATCTCATTATTAGTGTATGATGAAACCTTCAATGATTCAATGATGAGTGACATTGTGGCGCCAGTCAGCGAGGACTCAAGCAACTCTCATTTTTTCTAGCTAATTCTTGGATCCTTGTCATTCTTGTGACCATGGTCGGTTGGCGACCACAGTCCATGTTGAAAAAATACCAACTCGCTACACAGGAACGAGAAAGGGCAATTTCTCATGCCGTTAAAACCAACTGGGCTGAGCAGGCCAAGCCAAAAGGCAATCAGAGGAGTGTGTGAGCAATCTGCAGGGATATATTAACAGATCAGCTCAGGGAGACAAACAGGCAAATGCAGAGGACAAAGCATGGCTCCAGGATGAGAAAGCTGAAAATCTTATTGAGTATTGCCTTGACTTTGTATGACAAGGATTCCCACTTAGCCACAAGCAACTGAAGGAGCATGCTGATGTATTGCTGCAGAACCATCTCAGAGTAGGATTCCAAGGGGTGGGGAGCTGTACAACATGCAGTCAAAAGTCGTTCTTCAAGAAATGTTCTGCGATCGGCTCTCAGGCCAGCTAGCAGCTCAGGAAGAGAAGGCTCAGCAGCAGAGAAGGGGAAGGTTAGTGGGGGATGGCCTCCCCTGACTGCTCACCAGCAACAAATTCACAATGTTTGTCATCAAATTTCATGAGACGAGCACAGCACAAGACGCTGCTCAGGAGGCACGGAAAGCAAACCAGGTGAATAGGGCAACAATGCTGAAAACATGAAAGGAACGGGAGTCAGCACGGAAAGCAAGAAATGAAGAGAAGAACAAACTGCACAAGCAAGTAGTCATCAAATGGAAAGCACAGACAAAACTTACCAAGGCTCAAGGACTTCGCTTTGGCCAGCCGAAGCCTATCAGAGGTCCACTCAAGAAAAAGATCTCTAAGCCGACCATTTTTGGGTGTGCTGTTGAGTCTACAGGAGTTGTTGGTGACAGTGAGCGTGAGTCCAGTGGTTCTGATGAAAGCAATGATGACTGAGCGGTGGGAATCCTGTGGTACAATATCACTAAGTGATTGTTATCACAATGATATAGCTCAAACAATGGTTGGGAGGTGATAAGGTGCATTCTGCTGATTTGTGTACACCGAACAAATCACAAATGTGATGTGTTAAAGTACCTAACTAGACTAGCAGCCTTGCAGTACAATGGACATGGTGCATTCCAATCCAAGAAATTTGATTCAGAAATATTTTTAGTGCATCAAAATTTCCCTGGCTCAAATAGCCAATAATGACTGTAGTGGTACAATTGGTCAATGGTTGTTCTAGTGTTCCGGACTTGGACGTGACTTGGATGAGAAGGAAAAAACAACTACAAATCTCAAACTACTAAGCGCTAGCCAAATAATTTCCAGACTCCGAACATCTGAGTGTGAAATATGCACATATATGAAAATTGTGTTCTCATCTTGCAACTTGCATGTGTTCAAGCCTCACTATGCTTTAGAAGGCTAGTGAGGGCAGCTCAACAGAGCGCTCAATCCACACACATGATCAGTACCCCACACTCTTATCTCTCCCCTTTGGATCTAAGAACGGCAACTGGGCCCGCTGCCCCCTTGAATCTAAGAACGGCGATTGGGGGCCTGCTGGCATTGGCCCCCTTGAATGTAAGAATGGCAACTGGAGTCCGCTGGCATTGGCCCCTTGAATCTAAGAACAGTAACTGGGGTCTGCTGGCATTGGCCTCATGAATTTAAGAACAGCGATTGGGGGCCCACTGGCATTGGCCCCATAATAGAGGTCCTTCCCTTCCCTTTGCCTTTAACTTTGACATTTTTGCTAATGTCGTTTTTAGTGCTCAAAGTGGACCACATGTTGCATTTGGCTTTGCCTTCAGCGAGTTCTTTCTGATGTTTCATGAAGTAAGTGTAGTACAGCTTTGCATGCAGTGAGCATGGCAGGGAGGATGGTGATGACTACCACAGCATCACAATGGCACAAGGGCAATGTAGATGCTGACGCAAAACACAGTGATGCGATTACAATGCCATCCTTGGACCCATACCACCTCCCTCCCACCATGTCCCTTCCAATTTATAACATGTACAATCATACTGTTGGTGCTGACACAACATTTTGTTGTCAATGCACACAACGATGCACACAACTTCCATCCCCTTGGTGTGTCAGCGCTGAGGATATGATGACAGCAACAAGATGGCAGTGGCAGCACAGAGATGCCCATACCAGCATATATCGAACAAACAGCTCGATGGACCATTTCCTCGGACTATTCTTGGACTGTGAGCATGGGTGAGATCCTGGTGATGATGGTTGTCCAAACAGCCATACATGGGTTGAAGAAGGATGTCCTGCTGTCACTAACATTACAGAGGAATCAGAACCAGCTGTCGCAACCCCTTCGAAAATGACAAAACATGGCAGACAATCCAACAGTTAGCCTACTAAACCATCCAAGTTCGTGAAGCATCAGTGCATTTAATGGACAATGGGGTGTAGTTCATCAACAAACAGTGTTTTTTAAAAAAATTCAAACTCCTGGACCCTTTAGGGTTCCAGTTTTTTTTGCATTTCAGGATTGGCCAGGAATCATCGTTTATCGGAATTGGGGTTTCCTTTTTGTTCAGTGATGCTTGTGATCACTTATTTCATAGTAAATTTGCTACTGGTTTTATCACACTGTACAGATTGAACAGATTCAAGAAGTGAGTCTATCTAGGTCTCATGGTAGCAGTGGCTAATACATGTGTCTGTCGGATTTTTGTGGAGTGACCAATTGGTAACCCATCCAATGTGGATGACAATGTAATGTTTATGGCTGCAGATTTATGTTGCAATTTTGAGTTCATTGGAGAATGATCCCTGCCTGTCGATGCAGTATCTCTATATTTGTGTGGATTGAATCTGCCTATGTAGATTGTGAATGTTGTTTAGTTTGTTGAGCAGTTTCAGTTTCTGATGTGCGCTCATCTTTTAAAGTTGTATCTTGATTATTGACTTATGGTTTCCAGGAAGATAAGCATGCATTCTTGTTGGACACTCTTCATTTCTGGGTGTTGCCCATGCTATCCTTTCCAAAAGTTGCATGTTCCTCAGCTGGGTGTAACATTACATACACGCAATTGGTCATTGGAGCACAAGGAACATCGTTTGGTGAAGAATGATAACACTCAGGAATTACTCTATGGAGGGGGGTGTCTGATCACCTTTTACTATCTTTCATTGTCAACATACAAATTGAATGGATATAAAGGGTGAGTCTGGCAAGATGTCAGGGATAGTGGCTAATACATGTATCTATAAAATTAAACCATAGTTGTTCGTCACATCGTTGTGGAGCAACCAATTGGCACCATGATCTGTCCAGTATGCACACTATGAGAACAATAAGGTCAATGCTCTTATTGATGTCCACAACACAAATGAAGAGGTTTAATAGTGCCATCAGTAGATACTCTACATAAGAATATGTTTCACGTATCAGTACTCATGGGGTTCAGGTTTGCCTGAAGGGCCATTAATGTCCCTCATGTTTACATACAAAATGCTGAACTTGCCCGCAAGGGTTGTGATATCTAAAAAGGGGTCACAAATTGCCAACTGGGCACACCATGATTCATTTCAGACTGGACACACCAATCAATGAGATTCCTTTATCAAGACCACCCAATCAATAAGATACTAAAATAGGTACCAATCAGACGACCATAAACCTGAACCATCATGTTTTCACCAAGCCTCCTGGTCTCATTGAATGCCCTCAGGAAATATCTTTCTTTGCATTCTCTCCAGACAGTCACTTTCTGGGAATCTGTGGACTAGATGGAGAAGTTACCATCCAGGACCTCAAAGATGGCTTGCCTTCATGCTGTTCTGCTGTAAGTAGGTGTGTCATTGGACTACATGGTACATGCCAGTGGTTTTACCACTAATCCACGTTGTTTCAGTCTATCTCAGGTACCATGTATTCATATCACCGACAACTTGGGGAAGATGGATTGCCCTGTAGATGCCAAAACATTCATGGACGCACTATCCGCTTCTCACTACTGGAGGAATCACACACCTGTCAATGGATTCCTTGTACAAGTTCTGATCATGGGAAGCAAAAAGTACATAGCCAGTGGTTTGTGGGAGCTGGCGCTGAATGATGCAAACAGAGTGTGTTGCTTCATGTCATGCAGGTTGACTCCAAGTTGATAGACCATTACTAGGCCATTGAGCTTGACCCATCATCCCCCATGGGGTTACAAGAGAAAACTAGCGTTACATGAGGTAGGAGACTATGCAAATGCACTCAATGCATTTGAGACGATGTTATCCAAGATGTCGCAATCAACTGATCCTGATATTCGCAGTAAGGGCATTGACATAATACTGAAGTTCAATTACTGATATTCAAGTATTCTCTACTAGAGCTCCATCACTATTACATAGATCCAGCAAATACAAGAATGGTCATCCGACGTGCTGTTCAAGATACTATCCGCAACTCTCCTCAGGTACTCATCAACACCAACTCCAGCCAACTCCTTGACAAATTGGAACAAGCCTTGTCATATGAATCGCTCCTGGTCATCAAACAGTCAATCTCTTCCATGACGACCATTATTGATGTGACGCAGTACTATCATTATGCCATGTTTTCACACAAGCAGGAAGACAATGGGCCTCTCTTCGAGAAGGTCATTCATCTCACAGTCTATAATTTTGGGGACTCTCATACCAATGACAAGTTTAAAGTGCTCTGCAAGATTGTACAGGATGCTGGATTGCATTGGGCTTGGAGCAATATCTGTTGTATCAATCAGAGAGGATCGTGTTGTGCTCCAAGAAGCACTGGTTGCTGTGTTTAAGTGGCACTAGGGTTCCGTTTTGACTGTCATTTTACTCTGTGGTGTTTGCTCTGTGTGTGGACATTCCAGGAATACCATGGTATATTCAATTCAAAAATGAGAGCTGGACACTACTGGAACCTCGACATCCCAAATCACAAGGACTCATCTGAGATTCTCAGGCTGTCGGAGATGGAAGAGTCAACAGGCATTTCAACATGAGCTTTAACAGCTTTTCAACCTGGGTTAGACAACATTCGGGACAAGCTGTGCCTGGTTTCAAGACAAGAGACAACCCTTGTTGAGAACGAGGCATATTCACTATCTGGGTTATTCTCCATGTCCCTGCTGGTCACATATGGTGATGGAGACCAAGTGCTTGGGTGACTGTTGGCACAGGTACTCGCGAGCATTCTTGTATGGACTGGGAGATCCAGAGGTTTCAATAGCTGCCTCCCAGGCCACATTTGTGTATTCAGCCAGTTGCCAACCTCACACATCCCACCATCCATGACAAACACCAAAATGGAAACCATCACTGCTACGTTGCAATCCTCTTCCCTCAATCTTGACTTGGCCATGAAATTCTATGATCGGCTCCAAGAACTCCCACCATCTTCATCTTTAGGACAATGGCTAAAGCTTTCATGTCTTGGTTTCTAACTAGGGTCCTTGTCAGTTTTTTGGATCAACTCAGAACAAGCATTCTATGTACAGACAACTACAGTCAGGGTTGTAGAAAATAAATCCAAAGAAGATCTCTCACAATTAGAGTCTCTCATTCTTGTCCATTCATGGATCGACTTTCTCCTTGGCCAACAGTCTGTGGGAGAGACACAATCTAAGGAGGAAGTGGATAATGTGTCTCCATCTGAGAGTGAATTATCTTTCACCCCCACTTGCTTCAGAATGTCTTATTGCTGTTTAGATGCAGGACAATGTACCATTGAACGTGCTGATAGACAGGATACAGACACTAGATATGTTCTGATGATCTCTATTGGTTACACACCTCGATGTTGCATTTGTTTTCCCATGCCATGCTTGTGTTGTGCATTGCAGCATGCTACTCTTAACTTGCTATTATTGTCTTACAGTGTCATCCAGACCCCATATTATTTGAGTAGTAGCTGTAGTTGAGTGCTCTCGAGTTCCTTTTATCACCCTGCCTACCGCTGATCAATCTAGCAGTACCCAATACTAACTCGTGCTGTTACCACTTGTGATGGGACTGGTGCCAACTTCATGTGGTTGTTTGCGGTGTTGGACAATCCATGGTCTGGATTTGCCCAAGGCTTTGCTGAGTGGTGGTGGTGGCAATACTATGTGGCTCTCACCATTGTCCTGATGGGTCCGGCAGAGCGGGTATGTATCACCTGCCTTCCACAAGTTTACCTCCTAGCTTATGAAGCAGTGCAATGGCGATCAAGAGCATGGAAAGTGGGGAAAATTTATCAAACCCTTTATCTGGAATTTCAGATCTGCGTTGTAAGTTCATCACTACAATCGCTACAATTCCATTGAATGGAAGTGACCAACATCCTAATCTACGTTATCGTTGCATATTCTCCATCAATGACAATATAGTTCTCAGCTACAGTCTGGAAAAGGAGGCCTGTTAGAGGTAGCCTAACCAAAGTGTTGCTGACAAATAACAACAGTTCCGACAGTTCCGTGTTCCGATCACGGAACCCCTATTCCGGAACCACTTCCGGAATGTTCCCGCGCCTTCCGATCTCGGAACCCCTATTCCGGAACCACTTCCGGAATGTTCCCGCGCCTTCCGGACTCGGAACCACCGGAACCACTTCCGGAATATTCCCGCGCTCTTCCGAGCTCGGAAACACCGGAACCACTTCCGGAACTTCCTCGGAAAGCACGGAAGCACCGGAAGTACTACATCTCATTCACTTAATCCTTATGACCTTCTTTCAGGGTTATCACGGCCATATT
>JBBPRQ010000470.1:0-25756 GCA_038093095.1 Boletus insuetus | reverse complement strand
CCCAGCGGGTGAAAGGGATGAACGAGCGACACCCTCAACGGAGGCGACTTTGTTCTTGATCAACAAGACCATATCGAATGACGAATATTGAAGGTGAGGGACAGTAGGGGCAACTTCGATGGCAGAGGGCAGGGGGGATGCGCAGCGTATGTTTCTAGAGGGAAGAGGCCAGCGCGCGGTGGCCCAGGTATTTATATGCTGGCGGGATGTGTTGGAATACTGCTACGTCTTCAAGGTGATGTCACCTTTCTGATGCACCGAGGTCGAGCGACGGCATATGTGGAATTCTGCACCTCTCAGACCCTCTGCTAAGTCGTCTGGCATGATGGAGTCTGCTCCGTTTGGCGCAACGTTTTTGAACTCAGCATTCTGGGACCATTGGCAAGTCCCTCGATCACCGCCATCAGCCGAACGGTCGATAGTAGTCTACAAGATCGCTCCTACAGATGATGATCTCTAGTCCATATACAATATATCCAGTGTGTTCAATTCGCCCGGCGATTGTATAACCGTATTTGCTCGCTCGGGTATGACTTTTCCAGGTCTCGTCTTGAGACGTCCACGTAACTCGACGCACAGATGCCGCGCAGTCGTTGATGAGTCGCTGCTTGCTATGACCTGCGACTACGACAGTGACATCAAAAGCACGTGTGGTTCTGGGGCTGTCAGCGATTTCGATGGTTCAGTTGGTGCGTTGGTCCTCACGTAGTACATACGTATGCCATCCCCACTTACTAGCGGTACTCTCGATCATCCTTCATTCAGGCATCCGCCATACACCAAATGCTCTGCATCGCATCGTTTCGTCTCCCCTTCGGTGACGCTCATGCACGAGAAACCGAGGCCAATCCCGGCATTGATCATGATGAAACTGACTATCGCAACGCTCGTTTGCCCAGGGACGTGTTTCCCATGAGCGGCCAATTAAACAAGGTAAATATCTTTAAATTCGGTGAGGCATCCTTGACGTTCATGCGTAGAAGATGTCACGGATCGTAGGCCAACCGTAATTTACTTTACGGTTGGGATGAGCAGAGCACTGGATGTTGTTACATTCACGTCCACCGCTGAGGGACCACGAACTCTGCAGAGTGATGTATCAGTCTATTGAATGCTGAAGCAATGATGTATTACTGATGTATCACTAGGGATATTGTATACTAGCACATTTAATGTATCACATTTTTGTGGTAATTAGCATGGGACGATAACATCAAAACTGCTGTATCGACTGCATTGGGCATTTCCTGGTAAATATCCCGATGGCATTCGTACTACAACCCGCCATTAACACCCGTCACGTTTCAGGTCCAGGATAGTCTGGCGAAAGGCAATCCAGCCCCATAGACACCAGACTACATCCTGGCGACAGGCAGCATTTTGATAGACATAATACATACCTATCATCATTGTCGTTACTTCCTATCCTTTGAACAATGATAATTCGACGACGCAGCAAGCGCCAGGTGATCATCGACGTCAACCATCGTGTGCGTTCTCCAGTAACTCGGTCCAACAACTATAACCCGAGCATCGCACAATCTCGTTCATGTACATCATAACAAACACAACAGTTGACAACTCGTGAATAGTATGATGGAGGTCACTGGGGTATAGCGGATAGCAAAGCGACGTAGAATATCATGATAAACGTTACAGTTCCAGGACTACTAGCTTAAGCAGTGAGAGAGGGGATGCCGACAAGACGACAACACAGCAAAGCAAAAGAGACGATAGTTAGAGAAGCACGACATGATAAAACTTCTTACCTCATAGTATCTCCACGACTTCAGTACGCACATCCCTAGCGAAGTTGTCCAGCCGTTTGATTCCGGGAACGACGATCTCGTGCTCAGCAGCAACTCGCTTGAACTCTCCGTTGGGTTGTTGCTGGAGCAACAACGCATGGAATGGTTGCTGCAGACGAGCAACCAATCGCAAGGCTCGGGTATACTCGTCCGTCGTGGCAGTGGGTAGAGCAAGCAATGGGGAACTGGGTGCGGAACAGAACTCGGACTCAGCATCAGACTCGACGTCATCTTCCACTGTACTTCCCCAAGTGAAACCGTCGAGTGGATCGCGCAGCTCGCGGATCCACGGATGAACGAAAATAAGCTTGCGAGGCTCCGCCAACGGGAGCCTGTCCGCCGTCCGAATTTCCACATCCCCAATGCCTGATACCCTAGTACGGTAGTGGATCTCTTGACCATTCGCAAATCCTTGCATACCAAGCTGTCGCACTGTGAAGATGATACAAGGGAGGTGTAGTCGGCGGGTGGCAAAGCGAGCAGGGGGTAAAGAGGTCACCCGGTCGTGGATGAGTATAGCATCTGGTTGCGATAGTGAATTTCTTAACGTGGTAACGCGCTCGTTGATTTCAGTGTCGGTGATGGGAAGCGAGGAACCGGGAGGTTGACTATACGCCTCGAGGGAGACTGGAAGGCAGCTATTGTATGACGATGACTTGCCAGTCCAGGCAAGCACCGCCAGGTCCCCCGAACGGGATACGATCTCTTCCAATAGGTGGCCCAACGCGGCATCTCCTTCTCCATAGTGTGGCCGAATATCACTCTTGAAGATACCTATTAATGAGTACGCAATATCCTCTTCCACCGTCGCGTTCCGTGTCGAGGCCAGCCGTAGCTTCTCTCGAACGCTGAGAACGTCGGGGTTGAAGGCAATTATGGTTTTGCGAGCAATGCCAATGGCATCTGCGAGCTCCTGCATGATTTCAGGCGAGTCCTTGTGGTTGGACCGGATGTCGCCAAGGTAGGGCTTCCAATCGCGGTCGTA
The DNA here is from genome assembly GCA_038093095.1 of Boletus insuetus. NCBI lineage: Eukaryota > Fungi > Basidiomycota > Agaricomycetes > Boletales > Boletaceae > Boletus > Boletus insuetus. The sequence goes on along the minus strand of JBBPRQ010000470.1, from coordinate 22,963 downwards.
GAATCGGATCACTGTCGCTGCAAGAAGCTCTTGAGCAGTCCAGGCGCGCAACATCCAGATACTGTCCGTGAGATCGCCAAGGGTCGAGGGAGACACCACGTCCTCCAAGAGAATAAATGTGGCCGCAGATGCTTCGTACCATTTGTACATCATGGTGAGCGATTGGTTCAACACCGAGCTGATCGTCTTATCAATGCAACAGGTATCGCTCCAAGCCCACCGATATCCGTCCGAGCGAACCACCTCGCAGAATTTGCGCAACTTGTCGTTTAGCGGCGACGAGTCCAGCTCCCAGACAGAACCAGCCTGGTTGACGTTTTGAAAGGAAGGTTCTTTCCCTTGCCATACATGCGAGAGTGTCACATATCGGAAATATTCCTCCGCCACCTGCTGGATACGTGTGTTATCCAACTCCTTTGTCATAGAGGAGACCATCTCTTTGAACTGTGGTTCCGACTTGAATATATGTGTGCGTTCAGGCACATCACACAGACGACCACTCTTCACGTCAATAAGCGCCAGTGGGGACACCTTGAGGACACCGCGAATAATGTTGTTCATCATCATTTCTGACCGGGATGGTGACACATATTTCTTGCCCAGCCCTGTTCAATTCAAGTCACGATGTTGTTTCCCCATTATTTAACTGACACTGACGACGGACGGCTTGATCGAGAGACGATTCTATGAGGGAAACCATGCGAGAGAACGCATTGATGGCTTCGTCATACCGCAGCAAACCATGCAGAGCGGCATGTCTGCTCTCGTATCCCCACGGACTCTTCGAGTCCGCCTTGATCGCCTGCGTCGGGTGAATTCAGGAACATCAGACGCCAGGAAAGCGAAGCCGTACGTCATCTGCATCTCTCAACGCATCCTCCCACAAGCCCATCATTGCTCGTGCATTGCTCCGCTTGACAAGAAGACCCACAGGGTTTGAAGGGTTCAAGTACAACGCAGTAGAGTATTGTATGATCGCTCCCTTGGGATCCTCGGATTCCACTGCAGCATCACCGTTGGTTTCGAATGTCGCGAGACACTTTTGCACAAGATCTGGCCTCAAAAACTCGGTGTATGCTATCTCGAATGGACAGTGAGGAGACGTACCAGGGTCCCAAGCAGTGGTTACTTCATTCGTTGAAACGTCTTCGCCGAGGGTCTCGATCATGGCAGAAAGTGGCTGCGACACTTCCGTATGGCCAACTGCATGCATAGCTTTCCACAAGTGTAACTGAATCGCCGGCGCAAGTCTCTCAAAGTCCCATCCAAATATCTTCCAAATAGCGTTGGTGCGATCATAGAGGAACTCGAAACCATTGACTTACAAGGGAGATGACCACTAGGTAAGAATTTTGTTGAAACGGGATGGCCTCTTGCGCACGCTTGAACAGTTCGATTGCACGTTTGTTGTCTCTTCCTCTCATCGACATGCTTCCGAGGAGGAACAGCATCTGAGCCTGTAGAATGTCTTGTCAGCCTTGCTCGGACAACCATGTCCCATGTACGCACCCGGACAGTGATGTACGGCGAGTGATCATCCACTATACTGATCAAGTCGCCTACGCGCAAAACAGCGTCATCATGTCTTCCGCATTCAAATAGAATGATCGCCTGAGTGAAACGAAAGATAAGCGTTAGTAGCAACGATGAAAACAGGTGCATACCTTGATTAGTAAGAGAAATTTATTATCGTTTGGAAGACCGTGGCTGAACACGAGATCAAAGGTCCGTATGGCCGCCTCATGCTCGCCATTGCCGATATGAGCGACAGCATTTGCAACATAACCAATGACGGATGGCTGAATCTCGACTGACTAGTGTGGATAGTTGGCACAACATGCGACGAGTGATGAGCGAAATTTACCTTTTTGGCATCGTCAATGGCGGTATCCCAATGTTTCGACCGCGAGCGCACGAGAGCACGGTAAGCAAGTGCGCACGCGCGATGTAAAGGACCTGAAGGTCGTGTGGTATCTGGTATCAAGAGTTCTTCGACACGAGTCAAGTCGCCCTGCTTCCACGATTTGAATACCGAGTCACCAATATTCATAAAGGGCAACTGTGACGCCGTGAGGAAGTGGTTATAACGAGTGGGACCGCTTACGTTTACTGTCAAGTATGAGCTCGGAAGGATGTCACGAAGGCTCCGGATGGTGATTTTTCCGTCTTTTTCTCCAAGCACGATGTAGTCGTCGTTTGGAGAGAGCGCAATTGACCAAATGGTGCTTGTTTCCTCGATAGTGGTACCGATTTGCGTGTAGGTAGAAGCATCCCAAAGAGATAGTGACTTGATTGTGACGATGACCATAAACTTTTGATTACGTGAAAGCACAATGGAGGTGGGCGATCCGTTAGGAATAGTCCATTTATTGAGCAGGGCTCCCGAGGATGTATCGAAACGCTTTGCTTCACCTGACCTGGCAGCAAAAAGTTGACGGCCGTCGGTCGACCATGCAAGCGGTGACGATATGCCGTGCCAGAACCAGCAGGGGATGTCCAACAGCTGCTGTCCATTGTCGCTGTCGTAGATGCGGATGGACTTGGTATCTGTTTCGTGGCCGGTCACGGTGGCAAGTCGGTCGCCGTGGGGAGAGAACCGCACAGCCACAACTGTCCCATCGTGTTCGAGTGGTCCAACGAGTCTTTCTCCAGTGGTTATGCTGAAGATGAATGTTTGCTTGTCAAGCCCGCCCGTCGCGAATTTCGTCGAGTTTGGAGAGATATCCACCGAGAATACTGAATTGGTGTGGCCGTGGATGTCCAAGACCTTTTCTTGGGTCTGCGCATCCCACACTCTCACAGTCGTACGTCCATCGCTCGAATTTAAACGCCTGAGTCCACACACGAGCCATTTGCCATCCGGAGACAGCGCGGAGGCGAATATTTCTGCCCCTTCAGCTCGAATTGGTTCACCGACCTCTTGTCCGTCTTTCGCTCGCCATCGCCGAAGCATCCCCTCGACACCGCCGCTCAATACCTGCTTGCCATCCTCGACGAACAAGACCGAGTAAATCACATGTGGAGTATTGACTTCAACAGTTTTTGATCCACCTGAAAGTTGACGGGAGGTCATTACAGGCATTCGCCGACGACTAGCACGTACTTTTTTCCATGGACGACATACCCGGCCACCATGCAAGAGACAGAGCGGAATCTTGGTTGGGAGTGCAGGGGCAAGGGGAACGAATCCACCACACTATATACTATATCCGCTCCTTCCGCTTATCGGTCACATCAGGCTAGTCGCACAGCCTTGCGCACTCGTGCTTCGTGTTGGTGACTGATATTCCTCCCGAGATCCCTCATTCTCTGTCGCTGTGGCAGTATAGGAAATACACAGCAAAAGGTTCAGTCAATGGACACAACAGAGTTACAACGCGTCTTGGATCGGTGAGTGGGCTTGGGAATAAGTACTTTGCAGGCACACTGAGTCGACTACCGTGAGTAGAGTGGCGTGCGACATGTACTATCTAGTATCGCGCACCGTCACAACTTCGTCAGTCGCCTTTCTGAAAAGTCACTTTCGGGATCCACACTACTTCATGGCATCTATGATTAATTCTGATGCTTCCCGGGCTCGAACGAGCAAATTCGGAGCAGAAATGAGCGAGATGGTAAAAGTGGGTTGTCATGCTTCGTGACTCTCTTATCACCCACGAGCTGAGTCCTCCATATTTGAGGGCTCTGACTATCACAGTTCCCATTAGCCATACCGGGTTCACCTTGTTCAGACTCGCGGTATGTTAGAAATGATTCGCGTCCCAACCATGTGTCTGCCTCGTCCATGCCTCCCATTTGACGATTTGTATCGGAAGAGCGGCAGGCCGGGAATGCGGACCTTTCAATGGCATCGCAGCAAACGCTGCACCGTTGGCACAACCCTTCAATTCGAGGTGTAGAAATTATCAAGCATTCGACTTCCGTTTCGAAGTTGGTGAGCGTTGTCTCACAGTATGCTCGTCGATTTGTAGACGAAAATTGACACACAGAATGTTTCGGTCAGACCACAACAGTTTTGCCCATCTCACGTCTCCTTCGTCCTCTCGCCAAACACTTCAGGATCATTCCCCCCAGGTCAGTCCTTTTCGGACAATATGTTCCATCTAATGTGAGGCTGAGGGTGCCCGCAGCCCAGGGCCAAGTATGGGTGCTTTAAATACTCTGTTTCTCGAAGAGACAAACATGGGAGAATGTTCTATTATCGATCTCATTGCAGGTCAAGCGGAGCAAAAAAGAACCCCGACTGCTAACCTTTCACCACAGGAAAACATCGCTTGCGACACGCATCATCTCGTTCAAGATGCCGCATCGCATTCCACAAGTTGGATTCTCAAAATTTATCGCACCATCGTTTTCTGTTCAACACCGCTTCTACGTATCCCCCGTGGTCGCCGTCGTCTCTGGAATGTCTGGTGTAGCTCAGCAAGAGAGTTGGTGGTCCAGCAATGAGGACGCCTTCGTGGGACATGGGTGTCGCTTTGATGATCACGCGTTCATCCGGATGATGGCCATGACTGTCCAATCGCCTACCAGAGACTGCATCTCACAGAGTCGTCATGTATTGCACTGCGCTTACCCCCTCAAATCCGAAACGGACTCTGGTTTTCAACGTACGGCTCCCTACAAACTTCGATTTGTGGAAAATTCATTCCAATCCCTCTTAACCTTGTTAGGTGGGAAGCCACCCTCTCATACATTCGCTGGTTCTAAAGCCATCGACATCGTACTGCTGGGGGAGATTGGGTGTAGGCAGAAGATCAACCAGCTCGCGGGGGAAAATGTTGCCACCGTAGGGTGTACTAGGACTGCCGTCAAGTATACCTTTGAGGAAAAGGGATGGACTTTTTCATTTATACGACACTCCTGGCCTCGTTGACCCTCAGATGTGGGTGTCGAGCTCTTCATTGATTACAATCAATCGATTCCATCCAAAAGCCGATATGCAGCCTTGGCAATGGAAATGGTCCCAACTTGCTTCTTTTCTTTGCTTCTTTTCTGCGTTGACAATGGAAAACCAATGACAGCTCTTCGAAGAAATTAGCGTTTGTTTTGCAAGGTCATCTGCGGGGGTAAAGCTTCGTTCGCTCTCGCCATCACGAAACTTGAGGAGGGTGAAGATGCAGATCAATGGTGGCATCGACGCAGGGGAAAGTCGAGAGTGTCGCTTTTTTCGTTCTTCATTGCACGCACGGATCGACAGAAGAACTAGATGAACTCGCTATGTTCCTCGATGAGGCGCATGGTCGTTTCGGTTACTACGTTCGTACGTGTTCAAACGTCAACACAGGAGAGGGGGTTGATGAATCAATGCGGATTGGAAGAGCAGACTCCGAATCTAATGATGAAAAAACGACTTCTAACCAAATCGTTACTCTAATACGATTCGTTCACACGTCCGAAGGCAGCGCTCCGCTTGTATATTAAGTATTATGACCAATAGGATCATGCTTTGCGCTCTGAGGGATGCAGCGCAGACTTTACTGCAAACCACACAGCAGAAACCCGATCACGCGTACTACTATATTACCGAGAGATGCAACATCGAAAAAGCAAACCAAGAGACCCGCAGATTAGTGCAAACAGCGCGCACGTAGAAACCATTTGCAGAAAAGGGCAAAGGGGTAGGCTTGGAAAGGAAACCAGCCCAAGGCTGGAAGGACGGGTCCCACCAGACCAGCTGACGGCGATCGCAATCCAATTCACAGACACCACCCCACCGCATGTCCAAGGTCCCTGATACACCGATTCTCGCTCAACGATAGCGCGGTCGTCAGACATTCGCGCTGCTTGTCCTTTTGACCCTGTAAACCGTACGCCTTGGCGAGAAAATACCATACTTCGGGGACGTCCCAACCTGGGCCGTGCGACATGTATCCCAGGAGACCAGCGCTTAGGCCAACTTTGTCAGGATCGTGATCGGCGCTCGACTCGGAGGACCGGGAAGGTGGGCGAGGAGTAAGGTATATCCGACACATGTGAACGGTGGCAGAGACATCGTCGGGGAACATGAAGAGCGCCTTTTGAAATGCTTCGATCGCTTGTCGATCGTGGTTTAGCGCGTGGTGATACAACCCAAACTGACCCAGCGCGTCATTAAGATAGGTCCATAGTGAAGCAAATTGCAGCGCAGGACGTACCTGAACCCAAACGGAGGGATTCTCTTGGTTTCTGACCTCGGCTTCCTGTATAGCACCTTTCGCCTGGTCGATCTTGCCCAGTCTACGGAAGGTCGCGGCGGACGACGCCCACAGCTCACTCAACAGTTTGTCCTCCCTGGAGGCTTGAGGAATTGGTTTGGCGTCTTGCGGAGGTGGGGTGGGTGGTGGTGGTGGAACAGGACAATCGTCGACCACTTCAGAATCTTCGTTATTACTGTTACGTTTCAAGGAGCGAAGAGGCCTGCGAGAATGTATGGAAGATGCCTGGTAATGGTGATTTTGAAGGACTGCGTGGAAATCTTTCAGAGCAAGACATGAGATCATGCATATCAGACGACCAACGTTATTGAGATGAAAACTTACCTGGTGCCGAATTCGCCCGCTTCAAATTGCCATTCCTGACGACACCATGTCCAATCCTTCTTGATATGGTGCTAATCTTCGCTTGTCCTTTATGGACACGGTTCTTGAGCATCTGTTGTACCTTCTTTCCAGTAGAGCTGTCGCGGTCCATGGAAGATCGCTTAAGGAGCGGAGACAAAGGAAACTTGCGCTCTGCGTCTGCTGGTGTCGCTGGAGTAACAGTGATAGGAGGGGGTCGCGTTCTGCTGGTTGATTGGTCGGCCAAAGGTTCAATTGGGCTAGGGAGCTCGGTTTTAACTTCAAGTACCGTCTCTTGTATTTCGGATACAAGGACTACAGAGCCTGGTTGTGTAACTGCTGAGCGTGAACCAGTATCCACCGAAGATCTCACTGAAAAGTACTTCTTCAGCAGGGAACAGAAATATTCAGGGAGAGTTCACGTACGCTGAGTCTCAGAAACCGTTCCTTTTTGCTCTGCAATCCATCCATAAACGTCTACCCACTTAGCCTCCGCACCTTCTGGACCCTCGACATGTTCTGCCAATGCCATCTGGGTAAGTCGCAATTGTAAGGCGTACTCGAAAGCATCTTGGGACGTTGGCTCGGGATGATCAGGAAGGGCGTACAAGAGAGTATCGGAAGGGGGTATTGTAGTGGCGTCAGGGTCAAGGATCATCTCGTGGACGTGCACTCCATTCGCGACGCCACCACTCAGTACATTTCCACATTTCTCTGTTTCAAGATCTCTCGCTGCCGCGCCTTCACTTCGCCCACTCTTCTCGGTCTGGTCTGGAGAAGCCTCTGCATCGCTTGGGGATTCGTCTGGCTCTGATAGAGACTCGTTGATCGAGGCGCCAATATCCAGGACCTCTTGTGCTTTCGTCCACTCTTCTTGAGTTGTGAGCAATAGACCAAGGAGATGCCAATGGCGAATCTCATTCGGAGCACCTTCAACGGCGGCACGTGCAGAGGTAATAGCGTCCTCCAGGTTCTGCGAAGGACTGGGCAGTGCAAGTGCTATCGCGAGCTGGTGGTGTGCACTGGGGGTGGGGAATACCTCGACGGAGTGGATATAACGCTCCAACGCATTGCGTAACTTGGTCGGGCGAGTACGTGACTCTCTTTCTGAGAAAAGAATCCCCGGAATTAGACACGAAAGGACCCCAGTGCAATGCAACCACTCGCCTATGATAGCAGTGGTAGTATTCCAAATGCCTTCTGCAAGGGCGACGCGTGCGACAAGTTCCTTGTCGGCGGAGTCAAGACGTGTTTTCGCCTTTTCCACCAACTCCCCAGCTTCTTTCGCTTCCTCGACACCATCCGAGCCAAGCCGAGATAGTGCTAGGCGACAGAACATCCTCGCACCTTCCACTAGCGTCTCCACCCAGTGGCGATCTGTGTCGCTGTCACCGTCGACACCCGCGGCGCGTGTCTTGCTGACGACTTCAACATATAGGCGCAAGGTACGCTTTGCAAGCTCTGCATCTCCAGATACGTACAGAAGCCGGGACATATGCCGATAGATACGGTAAGAGTTGAAGGTGAGCCGTGTAGCCCACCAGAGGACCTACTTGTCTGCTTAGGAATGGGCGGGGGAGGTGGAGAGTTCACTGACATCAATGACCCATTGGGCTCGATCTGCGACTGCTCCACTCGCTTCCCACACTGCCACAGATAAATCGACTAGATCTTCGACCTTGACGTTCCGTTCTCCGGCCCCGGGAAAGTGGGTGCATTTATCAAGTATCGTGCGGTATTCATTGATGATTGATCGAGCCGTGTTGAACCATTGCGGTGGTTTCTCTGGCTGCATAGAGGGTGAAGGATTCACTGGAGGAGAGGGTGCACGGAATCGGACGATGAGGGCCCGCACATGCAGAACGTTGATGATCGAACGATGGGAAGTGCGAAACGTGGGCGGCCAATGAGCGCTACAGAACTCGTAGTGAGTGAAGAAGTTCCATATAAGTCCTTGGTCATCAAGATGTCGCGTGCGGGCGAGGAGTGTTATAGCACGAAACATGACACGTTCTACCCAGCGCCAGAGTTCGCGGTACTGGGGAAAAGAGGAAGGGGAGGCTGGTGCGGTCAGGGCACGCGGAATTTCGAACTCGGTGACGTTTAGCAGAGGGATGGCGGTTGCGTATGACTGGATGGCGAGTTCAGGATCCTCTGAGTGGAGCTTCTCGTTGCACATGCCTAGACAGATGAAGAAGATTACATCTAGAATGGAAAAAGAGATAAAATCTAACCTCGTAGACATATACTTCGAATGGATTCGGCTATTGCCCAAGCTCTACCGTCTATGATGTTCGTTGTAGAGGGCGGTATTTCGGCCGATACGAAAGTGCCAGTCCACGACGTAGACGTGTCTGGGGTAGAACCTGGAGGATGGAGAGTGGAACCGTCTGATCTGACTGTAGAGGAGAGCGGGATGTGTCCCTGTGCATCAGAGATTCCAGGTACCTTGGACAGATAATCGAGACATTGGGATGGCTCTCCCAACGCGTACGCGTAGTAGGCAAGGGCGAGGAAAAGAGACTATGGCAAGGTTGAATGAGTGACAAATAGAGCGGAGGTCGACGTACGCGACGTACGTCGGAACGGGTGCTCTGGAGTTTCTGAAGTGCATCATAGCCCGGGGTTGCCTCCTGGACACGTTCGGGGAGCAACATACACTCCGACTCGAGACAGAGTTGTCCGTCTGGCTCTGTGCCGAGCTGGTCCTCGTCTGTTGCATTTGCAGAGAGCCAGATGGAGAGTGCCTGTGTCTGGCTTGCGATCTCTGCAACATCCTGGAAGCCAGTGCAATGTTTGTTGAACTTGCGGATGAGTTCTGACCAGGTCAGGGCGCCGCTGACGGGTGTCTTTGCGGGCTCTGAGGAGGCCCAGACGCCAGCTGTGAGGGCAGCCCTGAGCTGGGCCCAGTAGTAGCGGTCCTTGCCGTGTGCCATCACCGCAGCTTGAAACCAGTCCAACGTCCACCGCCTTACATATATCACCTCGACCCCCCTGCAACAAAACGACCCCCCTCTCCCTCCGCACCTCCCTTGCTCGTCGTCGTCCACGATGCCCGACTCAACGACGCCCGCCCTCACCCCAGACTACACCGACTCCGGCGAGGGCGACGGGTCCTCCTCGCCTGCCTCAGAGACCGCAACAAAATCGCGTCGCCTGACCGCCTTTTACCCGCACATGAACTCGAGCAACAAGCCGCTCAAACCGTTCAGCCGCAGCGCGGCGAAACGACAAAGCGTCATGACTCTCGGCAGTATAGAGCACCTCCAGCACTACTTCACGAAGACTGGCATCGTTGCAAAGACAACGTACGTCCTCTCCCTTCATTTCGTAACTCGTCACTGAAGCCTTCCAATAGTCCTTCGAAGAAGCTGAACAACCAGCTCGTACCCGCGATCGGAGGCCTAGCCAGCCTGAAAACGTCCAAGCCATCCTTGGGCAGTATCATGGACTTTGAGCTCCCACCCTCGCCTGTGGTTCCAGAGGTCCGCCAACCAGCATTTCCTCCCCATGTCAAGACCTACGAGACAGATACGGAGGCGCTCCTTCTCGTTGTCGCTCAGGACCTCACTGGAGTCACTCATGCCTGGAGTATACACAACACATGCGATGCCCCTCTAAATTCCAACCATCCAATACCGACTTCCCGTATGGTTGACGTCCTCAACATTCTCAAGACGACCACGCATGCCATCCGTTCCGTCCGGAACTATGTTATCGCGCTTCCTGATGACTCTGCAGGTACACTTCGCACCCATTACAGGAACAAGGTCGCCGCGAGCGTTCCAGTCCCAAAACGCAACCCAACACAGCAAAAGCCCCAGCTCGATCCCCTATCTTTAATCCGCAAATCCGCGTTGGAAGTTCTTGCGGTGCTCCGCGAGCTTGAAGAACGCTCCAGGGTACCTTTATCCGACGAGGCTTACGACGCTCAAAGTGACCGCGCTTCATCCCACGACCAGCACCCACATTCGCGTGGTGCATCACCAGCAATCATGTCGGATGATGAGTCGGACCTCCCTCATGTTGATCCTGATATGTCAATATCATTCGTGCATGTACAAGGTCGTAAAGAATCAATACCGGTTTGGGAGGACGAGTACGACAACCTCAGCGAAGAAGAACGAGAAAAGCGAGAGCATTGGGATGATCGGCTTGTTCTTGGTGGCGGGTGGCTGTACAAGCAGGATGTCACGCTGGCGACTCTCGGCAAGGAGCAAGATGTCGTTCAACGATACGTAGACCTCGTTGACGACGTGCTATTCGGAGGCACCAAGGACGGAAAACGCGGTTGGGAGAGGGAGGTTGAGAAAAATACAAAGAAGACAAGGGAAGGGAGAGGGGAGAACCGGAGAGTCAGCACAGGCGATGTGTTCACCTACCGATTCCCCGGTGAAGCACCACGCTCAGGGCGACGTGTCGTTTCTACGTCTGGTGTCCTCGATTCGATGTGCAGCATGTCACTTTCGGAAGAGCTCGAAGACATGGAGATACTCTCGGAGGCAGGAAGCATAGACGAAGATGACCTTCCCGGTTGGGCTAAGCGCTCGTTGTTTGCAGATGACCCTGTCGGTCAGTGGACAGGGAGGGAAGGGTGTACATTTCTGCTAATGTTTGTCTTGCAGGTCGTGCACATGCCCTCTTGACAGTCCTTCTTCCAGAGAGCCTCCGTTCCCTGGTTCCGTCAACATCTGACAAATCTGCATTCTACAGTGCACTCACGTCCGGCCAGTGTCTTTGCACAGCGTATAACACTGGGGTGCGTCGATCCCGCAAACCATGGGGTTTCATCAGTGTGGGCTCCATACATGACGTCGCCTTTCTCGAGCAATCCGCAGATGGTATGGACGGTGACGAAAAAGGTAAAGTAGGATGGACTTTTCGAAGAATAGACAACCTGCGGTTATGGGCCGGGTACGTATTGTGCCACCCAAACTGAACCATTGCTTGACCGTTTGTATTGTACAGCGCGCTCAAGCTTCGTTACCTCCTTCCTCTCGTCGTCCCGTCTACACTTGGTCGGCCAGACCATATCCCTCGCACCTCTTCCCCGGCGCGTACACAGTCACGCGGTGCATCTCCTGCACGTTCCCCTTCTGGCCATACTGCCTTCTCCGCCGCTCTTGCTGATGCGCCGCCATCACCAACGCCAGTGAAGATCCGCTCTGCTACGGCTGAATCCCCTCTTATGTTTGACCCTCGTCTCGTCGCAAGGAAGGATGACGGGTGGGAAACAATGCTCGAGACTGTCGTATTGCGGTGGGTCAAGGCAGTCGTGGACGAAACCAGAAGCGAGAGCTTACGGTGAGTATATGGCGGACCAAGACGCTGAATCGGCTCCTGTTCACCTCGTTCGGATCTCCATTGTGATTTTTTTTTTCTCCTGTGGGCTTGACTGTTACTCTACCTTATATCCTATTCTACGCTGCGCGCGTTCTGTCCCTCGTTGTCTGCCATCTTTCGTTGTGTACCATGCCACTTGCACTTGTCCCGCCTCATATCTTGCACGCGTTCCTAGCCTCTTGCGCTTTATACCGTAGACCACTTATTATATTACAGTACATGATACCTACGCACGCGTGCAGTACGCGTGGTTTTGCATTTCGGATGTCTTCTATGGGAACCGTATCGTACATACCAGAAGTACAAGTAACTTATGCATGCCAATTGCTTTATCTTGCGAAATCAATTGGAGAGTATAATCCTGCAATAAAAGTCCTAGTTACCTAGTTAGTATGTTCTGTCTACACCATGTTCCGACGACAATTCAGCTGTGTTCACAAAATTACCGTATCGATAGTACTCTCTTGTGACCAGACCGTCTATACAACATGACAGCAAGTACCTTAGATTCGCACCCAATACCCGCAAACCCAGCACTATTATCTGAACGAGTCGAACAACATCCAGTAAGCTATGGGCCATTAGTCTACTCTCCCCCAAGCCAGATCTAACGCTTCCAAGTCCAGACCAGAACATACGTTCGACTGGCGTATAATGAATATGACTCATCCCGCGGACCGAATCGTTTGGCACGTTCCAACCATGTCCGCAGTCGGACTCGCGTCCTAGACGTTTGTCGACGCTAAATTTACCCCCTCGAAATGAACCATCCTCTGTGCTCTGTCAGCCCCCAAAGTGTCGAGGGAAGTAATGGAAGTATAGTGGCCGCCATCGCATTCCGTAGTAGGCGAGCGTGATGAAAAGTGTTCCACGCTTATTTAGGGATAAGGCTTGCGGTCGCCGACAGAACTATGTCGTGTCTTTCGGCATGCGGGTAACGAGGAGTAGGACCATGTCTCGTATGCAGTCATCCAATAGCGATAATCCAGACAGACTTCGTCCTGTTAAGTGAAAGACGTACATTGTGATACATATGGATGGGTGAACCTGACGCAACACAAGAACCACGACAACGCGTCATTGAGAAATGAAACTCACTTGTACCATATGGGTGACTTGAGACGAGACGGACTAGATGGAGGCGGGTTCCAGGGTCCCGAAAGTTGCAATCTACTTGTCATCCCCCAAGAAATTTTTGGACGTTTATATCCGTGGATTCGGAAGGCTACGCACATATCGGCATCTTAAAATTGCAATAAAAATCGTCCGTCTGACCACCGGCAATACGTCCTTGGGTGTGGACTGCGGCTGATGTTAGCTGTCCCATCATCAATGGGGTTCGATCAGAGGCGATCAAAGGACCACATTGTCCAGTGATCGACCCAGCAGGAGGGGGGCTGTTCGGTTATTCCAGATGTCTCCAGAATTCAGCAGGCTGAAATGCGGGTGAACAGCCTCTGGAAGCTCAGGGACTCCGGGCCTCTCTTCTGTCGTCAGGTGGCACCAAACGAAGAAATCACAACTCACATATTGTGGCCACAGAAGCGTAACCTGATGCTTGCAACCGTGACAACACGAGGTTGCGGCCCAGGCTCTAAATTGGTCGCTACACTGAAGTATGTGATACCGGAATGGTGTAACAGTGCACTTTCAAGATATCAGCAGTTGCGAGATGATGAACGTCGGTCAGTCCGACCGCTTAGTCAGACTCAGCGAATAACGTCAACCAATTTGTTCGAGTCGACTCCAATGCATTCAACTCTCTCTTACCGCGCAAGGACAGGAATGTGACAATATCAGCATGTTCGAATGGAAGTCTTGTGGGTGTTGCAGTTGGGCTCGATATTCCGGCTGATGTTGGTTAGGGGGACAAACACGAGTCTGCGAACCACCAGTGGCCCCGAGGAAAACAGCCCATCATTGACTGTAAAGTGACGAGCTCTGTGTTGGTTCTATGTTCACGATCATTTCACGTCTCGGACTCGCATCCGAACGTCCGACTTTATGCCACCCTCAAGCTAGGTGTGGCTCATTTGTTTTTGCCATGAGTGATTCGGATCTGACCTCTAGATTGTGGAGGAGGTTTGTGGAATGGTGCGATTCTCGTATGACTCACGCTGATTCCAGAGAGGATATGATGCCAAGGAAGTGTACTCGGATTCTGTTTGGGCAGAAAACAGCTCGCCATAATGGGGACACACGGTCAACATCTATGCCGTCGTCTTACGCATTATTATTGGTCGGTTTCCTGGTTCCAGCAGTCGATCCTCCTTGCACTCGGATAATGTCCGTCATACTCAGTAACCTCGAAACATAACACTCGACTCCTCGCCTCCTTGAGGCATTTCCGCAGTCTGTGAATTGCTCAAGCACAAATGTCGTCGTAACTGAACCTGATGGTGCACGGCACGGGCGGTCCTTATAAAATGCAATGGGGCCGTCCAAAGAAAAGCGAATCTTCCCCCTCGTGCGGGTACACTCGTCTGACCGCAATTATCTCAGCTTCAGAACGATGTCGTCACCTTCTTCTGGACCACCCGTCAAAACACTGGACGATGGACCCCCAAAGCGGCTTTCGTTGATACGAAAACTGGTGCTATTGTTGCTGTTCTGTTTCGCACAATTCTTGGACGCTTTCAACAACTCTGCACTTTTCCCCGCGATACCTTCTCTCGAAGTTTCTACGGGTATCACACAGAGTCAGTCCGCGTGGATCATCAGTGCTTACCAACTCACATTCGCGTCGTTTCTCTTGATTGTATGTATCATCACCCTCTCGATTGCGATGTAACTTAATCTGACTGTGCAATTAAGAGTGGACGGATAAGCGATATCTATAATCCAAGTAAGTGAGCGCCAATGTTCCTCTCGACAGCTCGCTCAATAAATGTTAGAAAACGCCTTCATCACAGGCGTCTCTTTTCTGGGAATTCTCTCTATCTGTGTTGGCTTTGTAAACAACAAAATCACAATCATTGTATTGAGAGCGGTCATGGGGATCGGTAGGCGAGGAAACATGGGATGTTGGGCGTACTAACATACGTTACAGCCGCTGCATTGACGATCCCTTCCTCTCTCACACTCTTGGTACGTGTATTCCCGGAACCTCTCGAACAAGCTCGTGCGATCGGTGTGTTTGGGGGTTGCGGCGCAGTTGGAAATGGTAGGCGTTAGGCTTGTTCCCAGCCTTCCAAACAATAACATCACACGCACAGTGCTCGGGCTCTTGATTGGAGCAGCCTTTGTCCAATACACCTCGTACCATTGGGTCTTCTGGTTTGTTGCGATCGTCGCCATTCCAGTTGCCCTCGGTTGTATATTTGTGATTCCCCCGGAAATCGCAAAGTGTAAAGATAGACCTGACCCGCGCAGTGCGAAATGGAGGAGTCTTGATTTGATTGGAATTTTTATCCTGACCAGTGTGTCTCGTCTTCATGAAGTGCTGACCGTTACAATACTGATGTAGCACTGTCAGCTGCACTCATTCTTTTCATCTATGCGGTGACGTCTGGATCAGCAGATGGCTGGGCCACCGCAGGAGTCCTCACGCCGTTGATCATCTCCATATTCCTGACCTCTGGATTCTTCTACTGGGAAACCATAGTCCCTCCTGACAAGGCAGCGATGTAGGCCACACCTTCTCTTATCCGTGCCGACGAGTTGGTTATTTTCTTTCATAGTCCTCCTCGAACGTGGTTCTACAGCAATTTTGCCGTCCTCTTTGGTTCAGCGCTGTTCCCATTCTTTTGGTGGAGTTCGATCTTCATCGTTTTCACGACCTTATGGCAAGATATTTTCCATTGGACAATCATCTCAACTGCAGTTCACATGTAAGCCTCCGCACGAAGGTACAAATAGTCATTTTGATATTCCTTTAGGCTCCCGATCGGCGTGGCTGCCTTCATAATAAGCTTTACAGGGTCGCTGTCCAGGGTGTTTAGCCCGAAATGGATCATTCTCATTGGTTATTCTCTGATCGCCATGGCCACCGTCTTATGTGCTGTAGGTGGCAGTCAGCCAGAGGGCTACTGGCCCTATATATTCCCCGCTTTCACACTTGGGAGTGCTGGTGCAATGTTGACGTATACCCACACAAAGTACTCAAGTGGTCATTCCTGTTCTACGTGTCACATCTGATGATTGTGGTTTGACAGCATTGCCATCTTCCAGGCTGCACCGGCGTCCATGGCAGGTACGGTAGGCGCAATCTTCAATGGAGCTCTTGAATTTGGTTCGGCGGTCGGGCTTGCGGCACTCACGTCTATCGAAACATCCGTGGAGGCTACACACGGTGGTCCACAAGGGTACTACGGGCGTGCAACCGCGTTCTGGTTCCTGCTTGGTATCACGGTGATCGAAATTCTCTCCTTGTTATACTTTTACCAGACGGCAACGGACCACGGACCGCAACCCAATTTAGATGACCGCGATGTGGTGAAGGTCTCAGAGGATACACCCAACGAAAACGACAAAAAAGACGTAGTGACGGTGAAGGAGTCGAAGGGCCTGGCAGTGTGATGTGATTTCATTTGATTCTGGGTTGTCATTTTTTTCCTGTCTCGGTTGAGGATTGTCATTTATCAGCATTGACTTGGCCATCATTGCTATAAATATAGGGAGACCACCATGTTATAGGTACATGTAATATTTATCCGTTGAACCAGCTTGCCCACAACTCTCTGCGATGTACTCTTACGTGCCTGTCATGCCATGCACCATTGCCAGTGAGCTCAACCAATCGTCCCTCAGAATCATTCCATCATGGAGTGGTACTGTGGGTCTGTCGCTTACGCTGTCCACCGTAGAGCTTGCGTTTCGTCATTTGGAACTTGAAATTGGAAGCAGAGGCAAGCTGCATGATCGGATGATGTTGAGCGGTCCACAAATGGCTACACTAGGCTGGTTAGATCTTTCAACTTTGAACACAATGTTTGTTCTTGGACGATAAACATTAAACGTTAAACGACCATCCCCAATCCATCTACTTCTTTTCCTTGCTTGCAATTGCAAGCGCTGGATCACTCCCTTTTCAGTTGCCCATTTGAAAGTGTCGTACTGTGGGTGAGCTCTGCCAGCAGGAGTGTTTGGTTTAAACTCCGACAAAATGGATCATCTGCGTGTCCAAGGCTTGCTCGTCGTAAGCGCTCGAACTCGGTAACTGTTAGTGGAGTCCCAAGGCCATGGAAATTGATAGCGAGGGATTTCCCGTCATCGGTAGTTTCCTTGTTGGCGATGAAGTATTGTCCTTCGGGTGGTGACTCATTGTTGAGTGAGGATGAACGTCCCGTGAGTGTCAATAGCGCGAGATTGAAACGTTTAGTGCATAAATTACGCCCACAGAGCCAAACATCGTGCATGCAGTCGCACAGGCCGTTGCCAAGCAAATTGTGCAAGCAAAACTGGTTGATGTCAAGGACTACCAAACGATAGATATGGCAACTTTTTGAATGAGTAATCGGTCAAACTCGGTAACTTGGACCCAAAGTCATTGAAATTGACAGAGGGTTCTGCGAGCGTTCCCGACCCAAAAATGCAATGCAACTCAGCTCAATCCCAGCTCAATCCCCTATCCTGACCCGCAGGTCCACATTGGAGGCCCTTGCTGCATTCCGCAAGCCTGGAGAACATTCTGCAGCCCGTCCATACTAGCATGACAGCGAGTACCTTAAATTCGTGCTCAATACCCGTGGCCCAGGCCATTGTTCTCCCCAAACCGGGTCTAATACTTTGACATCAGAAGATAGTAATAACGAAACACGTTCGACTGGCCGTATAAATTAATCCAGGTGACTCACCCCGTGGACCGAATCATTTGACACGTTCCAACCATGTCTGCAGTCGGACTTGCGTCTGGACATTTATCGACCTTAATTTGGCCCCTCAAAATGAACCATCTTCTGCTCAGCCCCAAAAAGTGTCGAGGGAAGTCGCAGATACATGGTGACCGTCGTCATGATTGGGTACATTGCGTAGACGAGCCTCGATGAAAAGTGTTCTACGTTTATGTAGCGAGAAGACTTGCGTTCAACGCCGACAGAACTGCATTGTTTCTTTCGGGATGTGGGTAACGGAGGGAAGGACCGTGTCTTCACCGTATGTAGTCATCAAATGGCAACAATCCAGATAGCGTTCGTCCTGTCAATAATTGAAGGATGTACGTCACGATATGCATGGACGAGTAAGCCCAATTCAACACGAGATCCATAAAAACGAGGTTCACTTGCACTATGTGAGTGACTTGGAATGAGACAGTCGCAATAGAAGCATGTACAAGGGTCCCGAAAGACGTCACCTACTTGTTATCTCGATTCATGGAGTGACCACAGAGGCGAATTGCGATCAAGGGACGATGTCATGACCACATTGTCCAGTGATGGAACAGCAGGAGGGGGGATGTTTGCCTTTTCCATATGTCTCCAGAACTCATGATCAGAAGGCTGAGATGCAGCTGAACAGCTTCTGGAAACTAGAGTGTTCCGGGCCATTCTTCTGACACCTGGTAGGTAGCCTCAAACGAGGAAGTCATAACTCACATATTGTAGCCACCGTGGGACCCGAGAAGCGTAACCTGATGCAAGTTGAGGTTGCGAGCCAGACTCTAAAGTTGGTCGCAAAGGGGCCACACTGAAGTATGTGGTATTGGATTGGAAGGCTATAACCGTGAGGCTTTCAAAATGTTAGAATCAGCCATTGGTTGGTCGAAGTGTCGGACGGCGTCACGGCATGAAACGCGGAACGGTGCCCAGTCAGACTCAGACTCAAACTTGAACTTCAATGAACTCAACCCTGGCCACCGTGCAAAGACCCAAAGATGTCGGCAAGTCCAAATCAAAGTCTTATGACTGTGGCAGCTGGGGTCGATATTCCGGCCAATGTTAGGGTAGGGAGGCAAACACGAGTCTGCGAACCACATCTAGCCTCCGAGGAAAACAGCCCATCACTGAGCGTGAAATGACGAGTGCTATGTTGGTTCTATGCTCACGATCATTTCACCGTGACGTCTCGGACTCGCATCCGAACTTCCGATTCCATGCCACCCTCGAGCTAGGTGAGCCCTTTTGTTTTCGCCATGAGTGACGATCTGACTTCTACATTATGGAGGCTTGCAAAATGGTGCATTTGTATTTAAATATCCTTGTAGGGAAAACGCGCACGCTGATTGCGGATGGGATATGACGCTTACGAGTGTGTTTGGATCGTGTTCAGGCAGAAACACAAGGTCACCATCTGTGCCGTCGTCCACCTATTATTATTGGTCGGTTCCTGATTCCGGCAAGGGCGGTCCTTATAAGACGCGATGCTGGTTCAAGGAGGAGCAAAACCCTTCCCCTCGCACGCGTGCAATAGTCTGACCGCAATTCTATCTGCTTCGAGACTTCAGCACGATGTTGTCACCGGCTCCTGGGCCACATGCTAAAACACTGGTCGATGGACCCCCAAAGCGGCTATCGTTGATACGAAAACTGGTTCTATTGTTGTTGTTCTCTTTTGCACATTTTTTGCAGTCTTTCAGCGATGCAGCACTTTACCCCGCAATACCTCCTCTCGAAGTTTCTACGGGTATCACAGAGTCCCAGTCCGCGTGGATCATCAGTGCGTTCAAACTCACGTTTGCGTCATTCCTCTTGATTGTATGTCGTGTTACGTTCTCTCTTTTTTGGTTTTGTGATCTGACTTGCGTCTAAAGAGCGGACGGATAAGTGACGTCTACAGTCCAAGTGAGCATCAATGTCCTTCTCTACAATTCAGAGTCTCAATAAATGTTAGAAAAAGCCTTCATTGTAGGGGTTTCTGTTCTTGGTATTCTCTCTATCGGAGCTGGCTTTGTAAGCAACAAGATCGTATTCATTGCATTAAGATCGGTCATGGGCATTGGTAAGTACTAGGAAGATATGGGATATCGAGTGTACTGACATACGTCACAGCAGCTGCGTTGACGATACCTTCAGCTCTCGCCCTCTTGGTGCACGTCTTTCCCGAACCACTCGAACAAGCTCGCGCGCTCGGTGTCTTTGGAGGTTGTGCCGCATTTGGGAATGGTAGGTGTTCGCGTTGTTCCCAGCCTTGCAAACAGCAATATTACGCGCGCAGTGCTTGGGCTCTTGATTGGAGCAGTTCTTGTCCAATACATCTCGTACCACTGGGTCCTCTGGATTGTTGCAATCATCGCCATTCCAGTTGCCTTCACTTGTATATTCGCGATCCCCCCGGAAATCGCAAAGAGTAAAGATAGGGCTACACACATTGCGAAATGGAAGAGTCTTGATTTGATTGGCATTTTTGTCCTGACCGGTGCGCCTCGTCTTCTCGAAATGCATATCACGTACAATACTAATGCAGAACCATCAGCTGCATTCATTCTTTTCATTTACGCAGTGACGTCTGGATCAGCAGATGGCTGGGCCACCGCAGGAGTCCTCACTCCATTGGTCATGTCGATATTCCTGACTGCCGGGTTCTTCTACTGGGAAACCATAGTCCCCGCTCACAAGGCAGCGATGTAGGTCACACCTTCTCTTATCCATGCCTATTGTTCTCCTGCATAGCCCTCCTCGAACGTGGTTCTACACCAATTTCGTTGTTCTCTTTGGTTCTGCGCTGGTCCCAATCTTTTGGTTGAGTTCGGTCCTCATTGCTTTCACGACTTTGTGGCAGGATGTTTTCCACTGGACAATCATATCAACTGCAGTCCACATGTAAGCGTTCGCACGAAAGTAGAAATAGTCTTTTTGATATTCCTATAGGATCCCGGTTGGTGTGGCTGCCTTCATAGCAAGCTTTACGGGGTCGCTGTCCAGACAGTTTAGCCCGAAGTGGCTCATTCTCACTGGTTATTCGCTGATTGCTATGTCCAACGTCCTGTGTGCCGTAGGCGGTAGTCGGCCAGAGGACTACTGGACGTACATTTTCCCCGCTTTCATAATCGGCGGTACTGGGACAAGCTTGACGTATACCCACACCATGTACCCAAGCGACCATTTCTATTTTATATGTTCCGTCTGCTGATTGGTTCCACAGCATTGCCGTCTTCCAGGCTACACCAGCGTCCATGGCAGGGACAGTGGGTGCCATTTTCAACGGAGCCCTCGAATTTGGTTCGGCGGTCGGGATTGCGGCGTTCACGTCCATCGAGACGTCGGTGGAAGCTACGCACGGTGGTCCGCAAGAATACTACGGGCGTGCGGCAGCATTCTGGTTTATTCTCGGAATCGCGGTGATCGAAATTCTCTCGTTGTCATATTTTTACCAGAGGGCAACGGACCATGGACCACAACCAATATTAGATGACCACGATGTGGTGAAGGTTTCTGAGGAAATGTCGAACGAGAACGACGAAGTCGGGAACGTTATACTGACGGTGAAAGAGTCGAGGAGCTTGGCAGTGTGAATTGATTTGGGGTCTCCTTTTATTTATTTTCCTGCTTTAGTTTGTAGGGGGTGTAATTTATCACGTTTGGACACCGTAGGTCGGTATGAGGACAGATCCCCATCTAGTAGGTAACAAATGTAATATATATCCGTTCAAACAGCTTCCTCTGCAATGTACTCTTCCCCGAATTCTTGGTATGGGCAAGATCTCATACCTGGGAGGGTCTCGAGTTGTCGTTGTCATCAGTCGCCAGGTCATGCCCGAGGAGCTTAGCTGCTCATGATGAGACGTGTCGACTTGTACGAAAAACGAGGGAATGGAGATTTGAGTTTGCACTGGTCTCTTGCACCTGGTACCCGCGTTCCAACGTGAAGTGGTACTAATGGAGATGGCGAAGTCGCTGGTAGTCTGGTGACCAGATTCGAGATCAGAATGTTGATTGCATTAACTTGAACGAGACGCGTTGGACTGGCCACGTAATGTAAGTAACTCATCAGGGGACAGAGTGGTTTGGCACGTGTACAACTTTATCATGTCTATCGACATGCCAGTGTGTGCAACGACTCGGAGGGGAAGGACCGTGCCTTGCTCGTATTCAATCATCCAATGGCAATAATCCGGATAGTGTTCGCCCTGTCAATTGAAGGTGGCACGTTACGATGCGCCTGAACGAAGTAAACCCCGACGCAACATGAGTGACGAGAACCACAAAAACACATCATTGCAAAAGTGAGGTTCACTTGCACGGTTCCATGTGAGTGACTTGGGACGAGTCGGATGCAGGCACAAGGGTCCAGAGAGATGCCATCTACTCGTTGTCTCAGTTTTGAGATGAGAACAGAGGCGAATCGCATTGGAATGTGACATCGCGGAAATAGTTAGGAATTACTAAGCGCAATCAATACTCTATATCTGCCAGCGTGCTCCATGCGAATGCGAACACTACCACCTTGAAAGTCGAGGAGTCTAGGAGCACGAAGCGCGACCATTGAGGTAAGTCAACATGGGAAGGAGTGGCCTGGCCAGCCGGTCGACCCTCTCCGAAGATTAGGTCCGCATTAAACCTGTACTCAAGGTAGTACGTACAGGGACAGATAAGGAGATGGGATAGGGTGCGATATCGAGCCTGCGAAGCCTGAGACTCTCGTCCGGGGGCTACTGCTACCCCAACCATCACCCTTCCAGGATTGTTTAGGTGAATTACCATTACCACCCTTATCAGAGGGAGCTGACATATGAGAGGCAGTGACCCTCGCGGGTATGCCAGACAGTGACTATGGTAGTATGTCAGGATGCGCGACCCTACGCGACGGTGGTGTGTAATAGTGTGGGGCAGCTGGCGGGTGGGGGTAAGGAGGCTTCTGATCTCAGCGAGAGCCATCAATGAACTATCCCATAAGCCAGCGGGGCCAATCAGACCATTTCGGGCGCCTACGACATGTTGTCTTTCCCATGCAGCTCCTGTCCTTTGCCATTATGATGTGCCAAGCCATTCGATAAGCAACACTGACCGCACGCCAAGATGTATCGCCGGCGGCCTTGCGATACCGTTGTAGGATAATCACGGTAAGTTGGAGAGCAAAGACTGGATGACTTTCCGTGGGCTAAAATGCAATAGAATAGATTAAAATATAATTAATTAGGAAGGTGTGCCGCGATGCCGGTGGTAAGCCGTGATGCCGAGTGTCAAATGAAAGAGATTTGAAATCAA
>JBBPRQ010000469.1:0-25797 GCA_038093095.1 Boletus insuetus | reverse complement strand
TTCCGCTCCGCGCTAGCTCTAGATCATGAGATATTTTTATACATGCACAGGACACACGGCCCGCTCATCCACGACCGCGCGGTCTCCAAAGTCGTTCGACATGTCGACGACGCTGTCGCCCTCGGTGCCAGCGTCCTCGTCGGCGGTCACTCTCTCGACACCACCCAAACCAAACGCATTGGTTCCTTTTATTCTCCTACCGTCCTCTCCGACGTCCCTGCCACCGCCGCGCTCAACCGCGAAGAGACATTTGGTCCCGTTGCTGCCCTCATCAAGTTTGACACCGAGGAACAGGTCATCGCCATGGCCAACGACTCTGACGTCGGTTTGGCGGGTTACTTTTTCAGTCGGGACGTGGGACGGGTGTGGCGCGTCGCGGAGGCGCTGGAGGTGGGGATGGTGGGAACGAACACGGGGTTGATCAGTAATGCGAGTATACCGTTTGGAGGGGTGAAGCAAAGCGGGCTTGGTGAGTCCTTGCTAGTTTGTTTTGTCCTGTAGGATATTGACCTGTTTGGTGTTCCATAGGACGAGAGGGGGGACACAGTGGGATTGAAGAATATCTGAACCAAAAGTTGATTGCGTTTGGTGGGCTTTAATTCCGAGCGTAGGGCCATGGACCAAAAGCTTATGTTGTGTCACCATCACATTCCCCCTTTGTGCTTCATAGTGTTAGCGCGTTTTCTTTGTTTCTTGCAGGTTATACAATCAATTCTCGTGTACTTTTGGACAGCTCCGAGGGCCAAGGCACCGTGTTACAGGGAACATGGGTGGCTTCGATGTTGTGTTACAAGCTTCCTACTGAGATTCCTGAGTGTCCTTGGGCATGGGTTACAACAGTCAACTAGAACCATAAAGCGAGAAACGGGTGGTACAGTCATACCCCGCACCTCCCCAACTACAACTTGGCCGTCCGTTTACCCTCCTCCACGACGGGGTTCACGAGCGTCCCGATTCCATGTCCGATCCAAACCCGGCAATCGTCGCTATGCTTCAGCACGACGGCGGGCTTCCGCGCAAACCCGACGCCGGCGGGGGTCCCGGTGAGGATGATCGAGCCGGGTTCGAGAGTGGTGGCTTGGGAAAGGAAAGCGATGGTTTGACGGACGTTGAAGATTTGGTCTCTGTTCAGAAAGAGGGGGATTCAGTAGGCAAAGCGCCTAAGCGCACGAGAGAGAGAGAGCGAGGACGTACTTGGTATTACCGTTCTGGAGCGTCTTGCCATTGAGTGTGCACGTGAGAGGGAGCAGCTGTGGATCAGAAATGGCGTTGTTGGAGACGATGCATGGTCCAAAGGGGGTCGTGTTGTCTGGGTATGTGTGAGTATGCGCGCCTTGCACGAGCCGAAGAAAACGATTGACCAAATCCCTTGGAAAAGCCCCACTGCGACGTCGTCATCTGGTGTTTGCGGAACGAGACCTAGATATCCAGATGGGCTTGCTTAGTAAAACATGTATCCACTGACGGAATGAACGAGTCGCAGACACGCACGTCGTTGGCGGCAGTATACCCAAGGACGTAATCGAGCGCCTCTGCCTCGGACACGTTCTTGGCCGTCTTTCCAATGACGATGGTCAACTCGACCTCGTAGTCGGAGAGCTGCACCTCGACGGGTTGGGCGACCATGGGGACAGAGATTGGTGCATTGGGTCCGATCATGGACGAGAGAGGTTTGTAGAACAGGATCGGTGCGCTGGAGAAAGGGGTGTAATGTGACGATATAAGCACCACAGTCATGAATTGACAGGAAAAGCTACTCACGCGGGCATTGCCATCTTAGTTTCAGCCTACAAACAACCCATACGTCAACGAGTAGAGGGAAGCAGAAAAAAAAGATACACACAGCGTGATCAGAGTAGTTGAGACCCAGACACCGAACGACCTTGAGTTCCTCGCGCGAAAGAGGTGCAAGGAGCTCCTTGACGGTGAGCACCGTGTTGGTGACTTGTGCGGCGGGGTCCAGCACCGAACCGAGGATTTCGTAGGCTTTGATGGTTTGCTTATTCCATGCGGCGAGACCGACTGCGGGAATATGAGCGCGTGCGAGATGGAAACAGAAACGACCTGCCATCGAGTTTTGGATCAACAGGCTGGCCAATGTGCACCTGGGATGTCTCCGCGGCGATGAAGCGAATGAGACGCGTCCACTGCTGTAGTTGTTTATGAGTACAAAGTGTGGACCGTAAGTTGAAGGGAGGACGTACGGTTCGGATGGGCGACATTGTCGTAGTAGTGGTCAGAAGAGTGTGCTGGGAAGGACATCATGTGTGCTCGACTTCTCTGGCGGGCCCCCGTATTCCGCACATATGTCGACCGTGCGAAGTCACTGTACATGTGTATGTGAACGAACGTCAGGATCAAGTTAGCTAATGGTTGGCAATTGGATGTACAAGTCGGCACAGATGTGCTGAGATCAGTTAGATACTTGTCGATACAGCAAAGAGGTAGCAGCCTGAGGTACAGCAAGTGAAACATGTTCAAACGTGATACTACACTATAGGTTGCGCAGTTCGAGGGTCCTCTTAATTATATCGTCAGTTTTGTCGTCAGTCCCAAAAGGTTTACTGAATCATGCTTATCGACCTCCTGGAAACGGCCTCCCTCCCACCACCCCACCATGTCAAATGTTTTCTTCCTGCCCTCAGAATCAAGTTCAGTGCACTGGGTCATGGTGAGTTGACCTCGAGGTCCCTTGCGTGTAGCAAGGGCATCATAAAGAGATTGGACATCGATAGCTTTGACCGGATACATTTGATCCCTTTGAGCCAGTGGTGCCGAAAACGACATGCGAAGAAGGTCCAACTCCTCTAGTGCTGGTGCAAGTATATGATTTGGACCTCCATCAGCGCGTACACCCGGGCTCTCTGTGAAATCGTGTGGAACGAGGGAAAGTACAGCGGCTAGGTCTGGCATGTTGCCTTGATGCAGTTCGATGCACCGTAAACCTTGAAGGCGTCCCAGAATATGCGTCCAGAAGGCCGCAGTAAATTTAGGATTCAAAACGTAAATGCTCTGAACGTTCGACAAAGGTGTGGGGCAACAAATGTGGCTTATGATGCGATCCCTATCGCCTGTTGTCATTGATCGGTCGAAAGGAATGTAGATCCGGAGAGGGTGAGCCGGATCCCGCGATACAGTGAAATCACATTCCGATGCAGCGAAAGTGACTCGTACCGCTTTCCAGTTGGGCATGAATACAATGACCAATCTGCGAATTGTCGGGCCGGACATTGACAGTACCAGATCTTCCAACATGCGGAGTCTTTGTGCGAGAAGCGAACAGAAGGTAGCATGATCATCAAAGGTGGAAGAATTATGTTCGGAAGAACATTTCAGATTGATATTGACGTGTGTCGTTAATGGGATATTTACGCAAGACAGTAATGCAATAATCGCCGAGAGTGGGGCGGTGATTAGAAGGTGAGAAAGGTGGGGTAAGTTGATTTTCTGGGAGGTATGGAATGCCGCGCTAGAGAGAAAACCAGAGGCGCTAGCAAGGGCATCTTCGAGATATAGATGCGTGAGGTCTTGCATACAACTGACTGTGGTCAGGAACTCCGCCATGTTTTGTTGAAACAGAGGAGACAGAGAATTTAGACGGAGCGTTGTCAAGCCACTCAGCTTGAGTGAATACCATGGCACTGGACAATTTGTGAGCTCGACTGTTCGGAGGGCTGGAGTGTCTCCACCAAGAAGTACCGACGCCGGGTACCAGCCGCCATAACGATCGACCAAGGATACCATTACCAAGCTTTGCAGGCGAGGAGCCCGTAAGGAAAGTTTGGAAAGTTTGGAAAGAAGAGGGTGGTTACTGGTCGAAAAGCGAAGGTGAAGTTCTTGAATGCGTTCTAAATGGTTCATCACTTGCTCCACAAAGCACACCGCCCGAAGCTTCGTGTCCTGACTATGCAGGTGCGCCTTTACTTTCAACGGTGCCTGCTTGGATCTGGCCAACAACTCCTCCGTCCACGGTCGTGACGTTACAAAAAGGTATGTCCAAAGAACTGGGTAATTCAGAGCGACATTGCGCCACTGGCTGTTAACGTAGGAAACATTGACCCAGCTAGGCGCGGCCGGGGTGGGATAACCAATATCCTCCCCATGGTAGTCAGAAGCACAATGGATGAATATGGCTTCAAGAGTTTCGGCGGGAAGGCGATAAATGAAGCACGGGAGGGTCGTTTTGGTCTGGAGGTTAGCTGATGCCGATGCTCGCTTGACGATCTCTTCATCCATGCGCGGTATGGCTATGGTCGCCACGTCGTTAGATGGTTCCGAGGCTAAATGGTTGGCTGGAGTTTCGCTATTGCTAGGTAGGGTTTGCCAGAATCGGAGTACTAGGATCAGCCTTCGCGTCATGGTAATCACTTGATGGCTTACGGGGCTCAAATACCTCTTGTTATCGTAAACTGGCTGGTTGCTGGTACTGCTAGTAGAACGGCGGTCAAACGCCAAGGCGCTAGGGTAAGCCTGGCCCATCTGAGGTTACAACAATGATGATTGAGGATGTTTGGTCACATGCAATAATCATGTGCGGTCTCTCACTTCGGACAGGTTTCCTTGGAGCGGTCTGCTTTACACAGGTACAACACCGTACCGTTGCACGTAGCAGGTAAGTATATTGCCAGCAGTTCGTGAAGAACTTACATAGTCCATATGACACACCGCCAACAGTTTCATGCTATTCCCATTTAAGCAGTCACAACCTTTGTGCCGACCCGAGTAAGAGAACGAGTCGGTCGAACCTCTCTCACTATATTCCCAGTCAGTCGATCCGAGTTGCCGTTTCAAATTTGCAACCGTGCGCTTCGTGGGGAAAACTCAACATCGAAATGGACTTGGGGAGTGGACAGGGAACCTGTGCTCCGTCAGAGAGCAACGACGACGCGACCGTCTCTCGGCTTGTAAGACAGGACCAAGTCCCCTGGTATAGCAAACATAACCTTCGACTCTTATACTTCATGATGGCGCCGACCTGTCTTGGAGTGGAGATGACCAGTGGGTAAGTGTTTACCTTACGACGCATGTCCAATTGCATCTTGCTGACGTGAAGAAAGTTTTGACGCGTCCATGGTAAATGGTCTCCAAGCCGTGCCCTCATGGCTTGAATGTAAGGTGGCCGCCTCATCAATATCTGAAGGGTTTGACTCGAACGACAGATTACGGTCATCCTCGTTCCACCTCGTTGGGTCTCATGGTTGCCATGTATCCTCTGGGTTCTGTTGCCGCTCTCCCGTTCGTTCCTTCCACTGTCGATAACATTGGAAGACGATATTCGATATTGTTCGGGGCGATAATCTCTGCATTTGCCGCCATTCTTCAGGGGTCTGCATTGAATTGTAAGTGATCAATGTCTTTCAAAACTCCAGGATACGTTTCATATTCAGCGCGCTAGTCATGATGTTTATCGTTGCTCGTTTTATCCTTGGATTTGCCAGTGTCTTCTGTGTCGTGGGCGCCTCTTCCCTGGTTGGAGGTACGAGAAAACGGATTTGACCGTCATATTAATTTTTAATTGCGTAAAGAACTCTCACATCCCAAGGAACGAGCGGTCATGGGCAGCCTCTTCAATAACTCTTACGACCTCGGTAACTATTGGTGATAGTCTCGGGGGTTTAAGCTGATTTTATTTCTCCTACGTAGGTGCTGTAGCCGCTGCTGGTGTGACCCTCCAGACATTTGCCATGACCAGTAATTGGGGATGGAGAATTCCATCGTTCCTTCAAGCAGTGCCTAGTCTGCTTCAACTCTCCTTCATTTGGTTGCTTCCAGAGTCTCCTCGTTGGCTCATATCAAGGGGAAGAACGAACGAGGCATATGCCATTCTTGTGAAGTATCATGCTGAAGGAGACGAAAACTCGGAATTCGTCAAAGCGGAGTACAGTCAGATCAAGGAGACGCTGGCAACAGAACTGAAGATTGCTCGGATCAACCAAAAGGAGGTATTGTTGACGCCAGGAATGCGAAAGAGGGCCGTTATCGCCGCTTTTCTCGGGCTGTTTGCCCAGTGGTGTGGAGTTGCGTTAATTTCGTAAGCACCTTCGATCGTTCCTTGGTCTGTCTACTTATCACACCTACAGGCACTTTCTTTCCCCCATCTTAGACAGCATTGGCATTCACGACAACCGGACGAAGAATATCATTAATCTTGCCAAAGCTTCTTGGAGCTTCATTAATGGCACATTCATTGCCTTGATAGCGCCTCGATACCCCCGGCGGAGAGTATTTCTAGTAAGTAATGTGGATATCGACTACTTTTGATACCACTCTTCTAATATTTCTACAGGTATCTACTATCTCTCTCTTCGTTATATTCAGTGCATGGACCGTATCCAGTGCTGAGTACACGTTCAGTCACAGCAAAATTTCTGCTCAAATAGTGCTTGCGTGAGCGTCCAAGCTACTTGGAAAGAAGTGTTTTCCATTCTCACCGTGTAGATAGCCTCCTCTTTTTGTATAGTCCCGCTTACAACATGGCATTCACCGCCCTGATTTATAGTAAGTATTACACTGCCCTTGTTAGCTTGTACCACCCTCTGACGCAACACACTTGGATGCAACTTGAATCAGCTTATTTGGTCGAACTTTTCCCCTTCCATGCCCGGGCACGAGGTATCACCATTTACCAGTGGTGCTTTCGCGGTGCGGCATTCCTTGGTCAGTTCGTGAATCCTATTGGGATCGATCTCGCAGGTATGTCCATCTGATTTCGTCCATCTGACCTGTAGCTTAATATGGCCGGCTGGCGTGACAGGTTGGAGATGGTACATTGTGTATGCCTTTCTTTCGTGGCGCGAACAAACAAGTACTGAAAGTTGTTAGCTACTGTGTTTGGAATGCTTTCCAGGTCGTGTTCGTCTACTTCATGTTCCCCGAGACATCAGGGCGAACTCTCGAGGAACTGACGTTCTGTAAGTGCTGATATCTGGACTTTTCTTTCCACTGATACCTCCATAGTATATGAGAGTGACCAGAGGCAGGAGTTACTCAGGAATTCCGAGCTCGAAGCATTGCTAGAACATAGGGGAGCAGATACGGGTCATGCCATACAGGACAGCTGATGAGAAATTGATTATCTGGTAGGGATGTCATGGCATCCTCGTGATCGAATTGTCCATCCTATATATGATAACGACTGTGCCCGTTTCTAGGTAAAGACCGAGGCCCGCAGCATACTGCCGAGTGGCCGCACGCTGACCGCACTCGTGCTTTGCCATGTGTCATACAAGGTTGGCTGATGAACCCTGCCGGGAGTTGACGTTAGCTTTGTGCAGAGTTCCTGAGCGTTCATCTGAACGCGTGCACCACTTGTTGCAGGCATGCTATCGTTTTGGGATTGAAGACGATGGCATCATTGAATGTCGTCTGGTTGGTCCATATAGCATGTGTCAAAGGGGTGCTATAGTACTTTCCTAGAAAACAGGAGCGCCGAAGTATCGTTCCGTCTCTATAGGGAAGGCATCCCAAGCATACGACACGAGCTAAGTGAGGATCGACTGTGAGCTGATACGTTGGTCGGACTCCCATGGTATTAATGAAATCTGACTACGTGGTACACGCGAGTGTTTGCCAACAGCAGCAACAAGTGTAGGCTTGGTAGCATTCAAGTTGACACCGACACGACCTCCAATCCCTCTTCCTCGCTCTGAGATGTTAGAACGTGGGGTTTCAAACGTCTGGGCTCGTCGAGCCTTGGAAGTACATATTAACGTCAAGGTGCTGCATCGACATGACATTGACAAAGACCACTAAAATCTTCATGTCTGATGCAAACGTTAGCCAATGCGTGACGATCCTGCGGCTGCGCACAATCACCTATTAGACTTGAGAGTCACTCTATAGACTGAGTACACTACCTTACTTCATGACAACGTTCAAGACATGCGACGGTGTTACAACTGCTGCCACAAGTTACAAGTATCATTATCGATCCGCGGATCCGCCTCCGACTGCTAGGACCGTGTTAAAACATGCATAGTAGCATATGGGTCTCTAATGAGTTGACTGTGACGAATTTAGGCTGAACAGCGCCTTTGAAATTTACAGCACAGACACAACATGATCTGGACGCGACAAAGGAGACAGCTAGCGCTAATTTCTTCAGAGTCCAAATTGTCGCAGATATCTCTCACGTGGCTCACAGTCAGGTGCCATCATGAGCGTTCTCAATCTTCCTTCTCACTGCCTCACGGTCACGGGATGGTTGGGTATCATGGTTGTCAAAACACGACCTTTCCGACTTGGATCGATCTCTGGGTATCTATGGAGCAACCACATCCCAAAGGATCGCACCGTTGTATGCAGCACTGAGATTAGCATACTTATCGCTCCCGGTTCCCGAAGGACTTAACCCTGAGCACTGTGACGTGCGGCACATAGCCAACAAGGTTTGCAACCATCTCCATCAAGAAGACCCAGTGCTAGTCCTTCTCTCAGCTGGAGCCACAATTCAGCCTCTCCCACTGCATTACCTGCAAGTCAAGTTACATTGGTGTTTCAGAACAAATCACGATATGGACCTGCGGAGCCGTAGGCATGCCAGTGGAAGTCGTGCTCCACCACAAAGCAATGACTTGATTGTCTCTCGGCTTGCGGAGCAAGATAAAGTTCCCTGGTACAGCAAACCGAACCTTCGACTCTTATACTTCTTGATGGTTCCGACCTGTTTCGCAGCAGAAATGATGAGTGGGCAAGTACTCCCCCCCTGACGCATGCTCGATGACAAGTTTTGACGTACGCAAAGTTTTGATTCCTCGATGATCAATGGTTTACAGGCTGTACCATCATGGGTTGAATGTAAAGCAGTCACCTCGTTGATGCAGGATTATTGACATCAATGATAGATTATGGTCATCCTCGTTCCGCTTCATTGGGTCTCATGGCTGCCATGTATTCTCTGGGTTTTATCGCTGCTCTTCCGTTTGTCCCCTTCGTTGTCGATGAAATGGGAAGACGATATTCGATGTTCCTCGGAGCCATGATCTCAATAGCTGGAGGCATTCTTCAAGGTTCCGCAATGAATTGTAAGTCATCGAGACAGTTTCATTTTCAGGGACAGGTTCTCATGTTGATAACAATAGTCGTGATGTTTGTTGTCGCTCGTTTTATCCTTGGATTTGCCACCGCCTTCTGTGTCGTAGCTGCCGCTTCTTTGATGGGAGGTACGGCAAATTGAATCTAACCCTCATGTTGATTATTAAGCTACACGAAGAGCTCTCACATCCCAAGGAACGAGCAATCATGGGCGGCCTCCTCGGCACCTCCTGGGACATCGGTAAATTGAAGTGGTAATTCTCTCTGGGGTGGATCTTGGAGCTGAATCCTCTCAGGTGCTGTCGCTGTTGCTGCGGTGACTCTCGGGACATTTGCCATGACGAGCAATTGGGGATGGAGAATCCCATCGTTGCTTCAAGTAGCCCCAGGTCTCCTTCAAGTCTCCTTTATCTGGTTCCTCCCAGAATCTCCTCGTTGGCTCATATCAAGGGGAAGAGGGAACGAAGCATACGCCGTTCTTGTGAAGTTCCATGCGGAAGGAGATGAAAACTCGGAATTCGCCAAGGCGGAATATACTCAGATTGAGGAGACCCTCGAAGCAGAATTGAAGATTTCCCAGATAAACCGGATGGAGGTATTGTCAACGCCGGGAATGCGAAAGCGGGTCCTTATTGCAGCTTTCCTCGGGCTGTTTGTCCCGTCGTCTGGAACTGCATTAATTGTGTAGGCCTTACCTTCGACTGCTGCTCGTTGGATTATCTAGTTATTATACCAACAGATACTTCCTTTCGCCAATCTTAGACAGTATTGGCATTCATGATAACCGGACAAAGAACATCGTCAACCTTTCCAAAACATCTTGGGGACTCGTTAATGGTGCACTCCTTGCGTTAATAGTGCCTCGATACCCTCGACGGAGGATGTTTTTAGTAAGTGATATGATCATCGACCACTTTGATGCCTGATATTCGTCTACTAACATTTCTGTAGGTGTGTACTATATCTCTCTTCGTTGTATTTACCGCGTGGACTATTGCTAGTGCTGAGTATTCGTTCAGTCAGAGCAAGACTTCTGCTCAAGCAGCGCTTGCGTGAGTACCCGAGTCGCTGAAAGCAATACTTTCGATTCTCACCACACACATAGTCTCATTTTTCTGTATAGTCCGGCATTTAACATTGGATTTAGTGTCTTGGTTCACAGTAAGCATTATGCTATTTGTGTCAGCTTGTACCTCATTACGACGCAACACGTCGGATCTGACCAGCTTACTTGATTGAACTGTTCCCATTTCATGTCCGGGCCACGGGTATCACCGTCTACCAGTGGTGCTACCGTGGTGCAGGATTCCTCGGACAGTTCGCGAATCCTATTGGGATGGATCTCGCAGGTGTGTCCATCTGTTCTCATCTATCCAACTTGTAGCTTGATAACGCCGGTGGAACACGACAGGTTGGAGATGGTACATTATGTAAGCCTGCCTGCCTATGGGGACAAGAACTCGCAGATACTAACAGACAATAGTTACTGTATCTGGGATGCTTTCCAGGTCGTATTTGTCTACTTCATGTTCCCCGAGACATCAGGGCGGACTCTCGAGGAACTATCGTTCTGTAAGTGCTGATATCCCGATCTTTCATTTCACTGATGCGTTCATAGTATACGAGAGTGATCAGAGGCAGGAGCCACTCAGAAATTCCGAGCTCGAGGGATTGCTAGAACATAGGGAGGCAGATGCGCGTGACATTATAGAGGATAGTTGAGGGATGTTCGTTGTGGGTATTGTTTGCCCTACGTATGAACACGACCGTGGCTTTCGCTCGTCCCTACTAAGTAGGCAGGGAACGAGCTTATTGTGTTCTTGCGTCATGGGCCGTGTGCTGCGTCGAAACTAAGTACCTTTCTGTGGCTGTCCAGGTCTGTAAATATCTGTCAATATGGCAAGTGCTGTTTTGCTGATGCCTCTGGCCAGCTGCCACGGGATTGTTTGTCCAATGGATGCGAAGGCTGTCCCCAGCAGAGACACACGCTACATTTGTCTCTCTGAACCAGAACCCTTCCTATCACTTTCCCGCGAGTCAAGCCACGCTCAAGGTGTTTCCAAGCATTCGCGTGTTTCATCGGGAAAGGTCAGCATTCTTACATCGCTATCAAAATGGACTCGCGGGGGGGTGGGGATGGAAGTCGTGCTCAATCAGGGAGCAAGCATGCGATCGTCTCTCGGCTTGCAGAACAAGACAAAATTCCGTGGTACAGCAAACCCAACCTTCGACGCTTATATTTCTTGATGCTTCCGACCTGTCTCGCAGCGGAGATGATGAGTGGGCAAGTGTTTTCCTCATGACGTATGCCTAATTATAAACTCCTGGCATGCCTACAGCTTTGGCTCGTCTGTGATAAATGGCTTACAAGCTGTACCATCATGGATTGAATGTAAAGCAGTCACATCATTGATATAAAAGTTATTGACATGCAATTAGATTATGATCATCCTCGGTCCTCCTCATTGGGTCTCATGACTGCCATGGATTCTCTGGGTTCTCTTTCTGCTCTTCCGTTTGTCCCCTTCATTGTCGACAAAATGGGAAGGCGAGATTCGATATTTCTCGGAGCAGTGATCTCAATAGCTGGAGGCATTCTCCAAGGTTCTGCAATGAGTTGTAAGTGACTGATATGTTTCAACCTCAAAGATGTCCCTTCACTTGGAAAACAATAGTCTTGATGTTTGTTGTTGCTCGTTTTGTTTTCGGATTTGCCAAAGTCATCTGCATCGTAGCTGCCTCTTCTTTGATTGGAGGTACGGCGGAGTGAATTTAATCCTCATACTTATCACTGAGCTATGTGAAGAACTCTCACATCCCAAGGAACGAGCAATCATGGGTGGTCTTTTCGACACCTCCTGGGACCTCGGTAAGTTGAATTGGTAATTGTCTGCGAGGCAAATCTTTGAGCTGATTCCTCTCAGGTGCTATAAGTGCTGCTGCGGTGACCCTTTGGACGTTTGCTATGACGAGTAATTGGGGATGGAGAATCCCGTCGTTCCTTCAAGTAGTCCCTGGTCTCCTTCAAATCTCTTTTATCTGGTTCCTCCCCGAATCTCCTCGTTGGCTCATATCAAGGGGGAGAGGGAATGAAGCATACGCCATTATTATGAAGTATCATGCAGAAGGAGATGAGGACTCGGAATTCGCCAAGGCAGAGTATACTCAGATCGAGGAGACGCTCGAAGCAGAATTGAAGACTGCACGGACAAACCAGAAGGAGGTGTTTTCAACACCGGGAATGCGAAGGCGGATCATTATCGCAGTTTTCCTCGGGCTGTTTGCTTCGTGGTCTGGAGTGGACTTAATTGTGTAAGCCCTACCTTCGATTGCCGCTTACTGGATTGTCTAGTCATCCTGCCGACAGATACCTTCTTTCGCCAATCTTAGACAGCATCGGCATTCACGATAACCGGACAAAGAACATTGTCAATCTTGCCAAAACTTTTTGGGGCCTCGTTAACGGTACATTCATGGCATTGATAGTGCCCCGATACCCTCGACGGAGGATGTTTTTAGTAAGTGATATGATCATCAACCATATCTGAGCCTGATTTCCCTCCTGTAACGTCATTTCTGTAGGCGTGTACTATCTCTCTCTTTGTTGTGTTTACTGCGTGGACTATCGCTAGTGCAGAGTATTCGTTCAGTCGGAGCAAGATTTCCGCTCAAGTAGTGCTTGCGTGAGTGTCAAAGCCAGTGAAAGCAGTGTTTTCCATTCTCACACATTAGATAGTCTCATATTTGTGTATAGTCCGGCTTACAACATGGGATTTAACGTCCTGACTTACAGTAAGCATTATGCTGACCATGTCAATTACACCTCTTTTTGACGCGACGCGTTCGGATCTAAACAGCCTACTTGGTTGAACTTTTTCCTTTCCACGTCCGAGCGAGGGGTATCACTGTCTATCAATGGTGTTACCGTGGTGCGGGGTTCCTTGGTCAGTTCGCGAATCCTATTGGGATGGATCTCGCAGGTACGCCTATCTGTTCTCATCTATCCGACTTGTAGCTTGAAAAAGCCGGTGGGCCACGACAGGTTGGAGATGGTACATGGTGTAAGCCTTCTATTGAGCACGTGAACGGACAGGTTCTGAAAGGCACTAGCTATTGTGTTTGGAATGCTTTCCAGGTCGTGTTCGTCTATCTCATGTTTCCTGAGACGTCAGGTCGGACTCTCGAGGAACTGTCCTTCTGTAAGTGCTGATATTTCAAACTTTTCATTCCACTTTTGACGCGGCCCCACAGTGTATGAGTGCGATGAGAGGTTGGAGTTACTCGAGAATTCCGAGCTCGAGGCATTGCTAGAACATAGTGAGGGAGATGCCCGCGATGCTATACAGGACAGCTGATGGGAAATAGTTCATGTCCGGTAGGGATGTCATGGTATCTTCATGATTAAATTGACCATCCTGCGTATG
Source organism: Boletus insuetus (assembly GCA_038093095.1). NCBI lineage: Eukaryota > Fungi > Basidiomycota > Agaricomycetes > Boletales > Boletaceae > Boletus > Boletus insuetus. Next base: position 12,340 of record JBBPRQ010000469.1, on the reverse strand, counting down.
ACAATTGCGGCTGCTTTCTTGTCCCTATAGGTAACGAACGAGTCCTATTGCGTTCCTCACGTCGTACCGAGCAGCCGCGTCGTACAAGGTTATCCAGCTGCTCCTGTCTGTCGCCGAGGGTGCATCCTCATGCAATCAACTCCACTGTCTGTACATGCACAAAAGAGGTGGCGTCGAGGATGCGCCGTCTGGCTCCATTTTACCCCTGTTTTCCGCGGCTGGACGTCGATCACTTCGACTGCCCCCCTTCCTCGGTTGTGACTCGGAATTCTTTTCCATCTGGGTTCGCTTCTTGAATTGACCTGCTTATCCTCGTGTCCACAATTTCCCTTTCAGAGCGATTTGGTCCATATTCCAAAGCAAAGCCATTTTACGTACAACATTGTGTATCCGCAACTGCTGCTGCTAATTTCTCTTGTCTCACCCTTCGATACTTTTGCAGTTCATTGAGCATGTGATCCGATAGTGGTGGGACGGCGCCCCGCGGACGTGACGGACTGCATTCCCAGTCAACCGAGTATCAGAGGAGACATCAATCAACAACAGGTGACTTATCACGGCCTGGACCTCTGATCTCCGCCCCGAATCCGGTTTGTTAGCTCCAAACATACTAATACGCGGCGAACGTTGGACACGTTGCAGCCACTAAACACAGTATTGAGTCACGATTTGCGTTTACGTGTCTGTGTCCTGTGGACGTCGCTTGCTGTTAATAATGCGTTAACGTGCCCGTCGAGTTTTCGCTGCCTGTACGCTATAGTCGATTCGTATGTCACGTGATGACAACGCGGTCTTATTTTTAGGTCGGTTCGTACCCAAGGCTTCATCACTGACCATGTCAATGAAAGACACCATCCAAAATGCCCTCGATGATGTGCGCGTCCTGATTGTCTCTCGAAACGAAACGGAACGCTGAGATGCAGCTCACCAGATCATCTCTCCAAGCTCGTCGTCCAATCGTCGATCACGGGCGCTCGCTGTACTGGAGCAGCAACTCGCGCTGGCGTGTGCACCCGATGTCAAAGATGACACGATGCGTCACTTTCTAGAACTCCAGGACACGTTTGAGTGCAACGGTAAGAGACACGCATTCGTGGTCAATGGCCATCCATTGAAAATGATCGCTCAGTTCCCTCCAGGACGTTTTGTTGGGTACAAGTGGCGGCGTCGCACGTAGAGGCATTGGCTGGCAAGGCCTCGAGCGACAGTACGTCGATTCCATATGTGGTCGGTTCCCGATCACTGACCGAGGAATGTAGAGGAGCGGGAGACGGAACTCAACGTGATTTGCTCCCAATTGTACCAACTGCTGTCGGTGGTACAGGGGATCGCCTTGCATCACACGGCCAGCAAAATATACCTCGGTCGCCGGTATCCCTTGGAGGTGCGGTACCACGATCGATGTTTGATCTTGTGCTGAGCCGCGTTGTAGATTCTGGTAGCGCTTCTGACGACGTCGCGGCATACACCCATGATCACGCCGTCATCTGTTGCTAGCTCAATTGCAGAGCTGCCGTCGGACAAGACATCCTCTATCGCTCACCTTTCCTCTGCTATCCTGGACACCTTGCTTTGCGTGCTCGTCGACTCGTCGACTGCATTACGCACATTTGAAGACGTCAATGGGGTGCAGGCTGTTGTCAAGTTATTGAAGAGAGCAGGAACACCAAGGGAAGTCAGGTGAGCTATCGGAATTAAACAGTTATAGACCGATGTTGACGCCATTTCTAGGATGAAGTGTCTTGAATTCCTGTACTTTTATTTGATGGACGAGACCACGCAGGACGTGAGTGGCGTACCCTCACTGGGATCGAAATCAACCCCAAGCACGCCGGTGACAACACAAGTGCACTCGTTGCGGCTAGGGGGACCAAGGATATTTCCACGGCCAGCGTCTGGTACATCACACTTATCGTTTGGTTTATCTAGCTCGTCATCATCGTCATCATCATCAAGATCAGCCTTTTCTGTGGCGACAGACTCGAGCCAGAGCAGCAGTGTGCAGAGCAGTGTCCGAATGCCATCCCCTGTGAAAAAGTCGTACTCGAGCCCTGTAATTGTGTCAGACCCCCATACGCCGCCAAATTCGCCACCCCCTATCCGCGACGCGGGAAAACGGACGCCAAGGGCGATCTCGACACGTCCAATGATGATGCTCCGAAAAGACGTCGATTATGAACCGCAGAGTCCAAAGAAGGCGCACGGATCACGGGTGTATGTGTCGGAGGACTTTTCGACGCCACGCCGGCATGAGATGGAGGGCAGACGCGAACTGGTACGGACTACGGAAGAAAAGAAGGAGATTCTTGGCACGCTGCTGGGCAACGTGGATGCGCTTGTGGAGGGTGTGCGCAAGGCGGGTATTTGGGGACTGACGTAGATGAGGATTTTGCCGACTCGGTTCCGTAACATAGGACCTCGTACGAGGCGCGATCGACCAATCGGATCGCTTTATAGGCCGAATACTATAACGTCGCTTAGTCATCGCTTATTGACTTGTCTCACTCAGCCAAGTATGACTTTGCACAGCATTCGCCACTATGAAACTGGCCAGGTCCGTGACGACTCCTCTTTGCCATCCCCCCTCATGAAGTCTTACAGGTCCGCCTCCGCTGCAACCGCCCTCATCGGCGCCGTGTCCAACATCGCCCTCGCTGCGTACCTATGGAGTGTGTGGCGATTCCTCGCTTGGGAGCCTGGAAGCGAATGGGAAGGCTCCCGCTTCTCCCTCTCTAGAGACGGCGTGAGGCTTATCTGCGCTCTCTTTTCTGCCTACTTTGCAACCGCATCTGCCATATGCGTATTCGGCCTCGCCGGTATCATTAAGGTACCTTGGTTTTCTCTCATACTTGGTCTTCTGACAAGCTCTCTAGGGCATACCCTCCTTTGTGCGCATCTACCGCAACTATGTCATCGGCGACTTTGCATTTTGCACAATCTTTGCCGTATTGGCATCTTCTGCTGCTGTAGACCCCGCCGCACGCGCTCAAGTCTGCGAACAAGTATCAAGTCAACCTGACCTCCTCAGGGATGTGATCGACCTCGGCCTCACCCTCGAGAACTGCGAGCAATGGTTTGAACGTGGTCTCATAGCATTCATGGCAGTGTTCCTATTTCGCACTGTTGTCCGCGTGTGTACCTTCTTATGTGTCCACCATCATCCTCACTCATCACCACCGTGTCTAGATACATTTCATATTTGCCCTCTCGCGTTTTTACGCACGTCTCGCATCGGGCCACCGCTGCGATTCATCGTGTATGCATGACGACGACAACGTCACACCTCTCGAGCGCATATATCTCCTTCCGCATCCATCCATAGATCACAACGACAAGCGTGCATTCGCCGACGAGGCATCCTTGCAGTCACCGATCTATGCACCCGTGCCGTTGGCACAGGTCTCTCCACAGATGGCTCATCAACTGCGAGCGACAGCGACGGAAGCTTGGATAAGCCGTGTCCCGCCGCCGCATCATGCACCGACTCGCGTGCCCTCGTATGACAGTGATTATGAAGACACTCAGTACGACCTCCGGTCTCCACCCTCCGTTGGTCCTATCCATCTCAAGAATGAAAGTCATTGATAAACCCCGTTATCACTTCTCCGTCGGGTTTTGTTCGGGATAAGGGTATAGGCACATATTCCTTAGCGTAGTTGTACTCTCCAGAACTGGTCAATCGTTGGTGTTTTTTCAAGTCGTCACGAGCACGCATACGCTCTCATTGTACGCTAATCACGATCTCTCCTCATCTTTCATATTTGTGTATTTACAGTACCGTCTGATATAAATTACCACTTCCGATTCGGGCTCTGAGAAAGATAGCTCGCCCTAAGCCCACATATGGACCCCGTATGGGACCTCGCCCACCACAAGGGGTATGGCGTGCGGTGACCTTGGTCACGTACCATAAAATGAACGCCGCTGTACCTATATGCTCCCACTGCGGATCGGCGTATCCCGGTGCTGACGCATCCCAGTCATACTGCTCAGTTGGTCTGCTGGATTGTACACGTAGCATTGGTCACGGCAACCAGGGCGAATGTTAAACCCGAGGGTGTCTGCCGAATACCACTGATGACAGAGAGGGCTGACGTTTGAATGTTTGAAGGGTGAAGCTGTGCGGCTAATGTGGCGTCGCGCGTTTCTCCAACGAGCTTTTGGCGTTTTGGGGTGCTGTCGCGTCCGTCCTTGTCAGTGAGAGACGTCCTTTGCCAGGTTTCTGGTTCCTTCTTCTCTGGACCTGTACGGATGCGCGACGGCACCGGCACACGGCGTGCAGCCTGGTTTGAACTTTGTACAGTCATGACTCTTGCGTCATGAATAGGTCGTTCCGGGCCAAACGAGTCCGACACGTGTCAACGCCGTGTCTGCGTAAGCCAGTATTAGGCCTTGCATGAAACCCGGCCATTTCGGGTATCCATAAATGGTCACCGCGCCTGTCCAATACATCTTTTTTTTGACAGTTATCCACCCCAGTCGACGATGCGGCAATGTACGGTGATGTACGTCAACGCCACACCGTCCGACACCGTATCCGGACGCGAACACTGACACGGTCGACAGATGTGTCCTGTCATACAAATCATGCCTTGGCGCTATTTTATATCGTGTGGGACGAGGAACCACCACGGAGACAATTGAGCTGAATATGTCGACTATTAGATCCGACCCGCAAGAGCGAATGCATGTCGGTTTTGGGCATGGGCGGGGACAATTGTGTTCCGGCGCGCTCGGCCTCTGCCTATGCTAGGGTATATTTGGAAAGGATGTCACCATTGTCATTTAGAGTGGAATGGAATGGAGTTTACTCGGCTTTGTTTATTTTGGCAGGGGGTTAGACTTTTTGGACGGACCGCGCGGGCAATGTGGGAAAGGCGAGCGCGAAAGTGTCATCCTGCGCCCATTAACAGTTTGAACGACATGACACCGCGCAGCGCCAGCACCCGTCTTGTACCCGACAGTGTTTGATAAGTCGGCGACGTCCTGGACAGAGTGACAGGCTCCGAGAGTGTCATGGAACAGGGATAAACGTGATCCTGGTGCATATCTGAAACCCGCGCCAGAGTCGGAAGCAACTCTAACGATGATCGCATGAAGCCAGACGAATGGCGAGAGAGGGATGGGTGAATGCTCTCACTGGTGATAGGAATTGGGATGAAGATGTGCGAACGCGAGCGCGTCGGCAGCGAGTTGATGGGCCTTTGTAAAGGAGGGAGAGGGGTTCATTGAGATAACGACAGCGAGATGGTCAAAGAGTCTTCAACTGAGAAAGTTAGCCAGGAAGACGAGAAGTTGTCGAAGCATGATATGATACGATGGTGTGGGAGCACTAGACCCAGAGAGAAAAACTTGGTGAGCCGAAGACTGATATCTGGAAGTTGGCCAATAAGCACATGCCTGTTGCGAAGATGGGTAGAATAGTGACAAGGAGAACTTTTCTACGCGTCGGGTACAAAGGTGCTAACCTGACGTATTGGTTGGATACACACAACACCAGGATAGTTGAGCTGAACAGCTTGACGAGCCCACCGAAGCCAAAGAACACCTCGGTCGTTCGAGACAAAGGCCACCAGGTCATTTGAATCCGATGGTACTGCCTTGGCTCAATTGAATACAAGGCGACTTGGAACTCGATCGTACTGTCAATGGCCAACGTTCGCCAACATCGTGGGCATTGAGCAAGTGCAGCTGCGGACCGATCAAAAGCATAATCTCAGCTGCGCTGTCATCTCAACATCACCCCATCGCTCCAACCACCGGTCCAGAACATAAAGAGAGTGCTGGAGAAGATGCCACAGGTTCGCCCACGGTCGCCAACCGTCGACGACGCACACCACAAAAGGCCCAAAACGAGCCACACACCCGACACCGACTCGGACATCGTCGCGCAATTTGCCACCGATCTCTTTGATGCGTCAAACATCGAGCAACTACGCACCAGCTACGCAGACAGCACGCCATTCAAACATGTCTTCGTCGACACGCTCTTTCGTGACGACCTTTTACGGGACGTCAAGGACGAATGCACCGAGCATCTCAGTTTTACCGAGAAGGAGACAGACATTTACAAGGTACGGTGTCTGTGTTTCTGTGATCGGAGTCCCCGTTCAACGCTGGCTAGGTCAACCAAACGGGCGACCTCGCCTCCCTTTCCTACCTCTCCGACGAACAACGCGCTCTCTTTCCGAGCCTCCTCACACTTCGTGATGCCCTGTACTCCTCACGTTTCCGTGCCTTTCTTCGAGCCATAACCGGCTGCGGTCCGCTCTCTGGCACCAAGCAAGACATGTCTGTTAATTCATACACCGGTGGCTGTCATCTCCTTAACCACGACGACGTGATCGGCACACGCAGAGTTTCCTATGTTCTCTACATGCCCCTCCCGTACGACAAACCGTGGCGCACAGAGTACGGTGGCGCACTCGAGCTCTATCCCGTTCGACAAGGCGGGGATGTTCCCGAGCCAGAAGTTGCGCCTGTCAAGGCGATCCCACCGAGCTGGAACCAGTTCGTCTTCTTTGAAGTTCAGCCGGGCAAGAGTTTCCATTCGGTCGAGGAGGTCGTCGTCGACCAAGAGGGACACGTACGGCTGAGTATCAGTGGTTGGTTCCATGCCGCACAGCCTGGCGAGGAGGGGCATGTTGCAGAGGAAGCTACCGCCACGCAGGAAAACGCAAGTTCGCGCGAGCAACTCGTACGTTTCTCCTTCCTTGCCCAGTATTCCGAGTCGTGATTGCATACATGCGCATACACCCTCCGTACAGACGTCGAGTTCCAACCTGAGCACATGTGCTGGCAAGTTCACACAGTATGACGACACCGGCGATGACACCGAACCACCTCACCCGGATGTCCCTCTCTCGCCCGCATATACATCGTTCCTTGCCAAGTACCTTAACCCCGCGTACCTGCAACTCCGCACGCTAAAGACCATCATGGCCAAGTTTGTCAACGAATCCCACCTGCAACTGCAAAACTTTCTCGTAGACGAGCTCGCGGTTACCCTAGAGGAGGGGTTAGGCGAGGCAGACGTAGCCGATGGGTTGAGCGGAACGTCCCGTGGGGGCAAGGTACCATGCCACGGGCTCGGAGTGCCTCCTTCCTCGGCAACGTCACCATGGACCGTCAAAGCACCCCCTCATAAGTGGCGCTATTGCACGCTCGCGCAACAACACGACCCCACCACGTCGTCGTCGTCGTCGTCGTCGTCATCGTCATCGTCCTCGGGGACAACAGCACGCGCAAAAGCAGAAGACATCCTGCGCGAGCTCCAAGACACGTTTTTCCCGAGCCCAGCGTTCCGCGCGTGGTTGACCATCTCGACCAAGCTGATCCCGCTGAGCTCTGCAGTCGAAGCGAGGCGGTTTAGGCCGGGATTGGATTACACGCTGGCGACGAGCGACGAGGGCGAGTCGAGGCTCGACGTCGTGCTCGGACTAACCCCGCAACCAAAGAAGACTGACGAGGAAAATGGGATTCGTCACGGCAAGGCAAAGGCGAAGGCGAGCGAGGATGAGGACGAGCCCACGGGGTGGCAAGCTGGAGCGTGGGGAGGCTGGGAGGTACGCCTGCCATCCCCTTGATTCATGTGAAGTATGTCTCATGTCCTTCGTTAGTGTTATATGGCGCCACACGACGAGGAAGACGACCCAGCGGTGTACCGTTCCGGGTCGAGCAAAAAGGCTCAGGCAAAGGAAGGACCCGAATCGAGCGGGGCGTCCGCCTCGAATCATGTCGATGACACGGACGAAGACGAAGAGGACGAGGACGAGGGCGAGGATGGTACTCTCTTGACTTGGCAACCGCACTTTAACTGCTTGCTCCTCGTCCTACGAGACGAGGGCGTGCTGCGGTTCGTCAAGTATGTATCTGCTGCCGCACCGGGTTCTAGATGGGACATTTGTAGCGACTTTGAAGTCGGCATGGTCGAAGGTGACGGGGACGAGGATGAGGAAGGCCCTTGACCTGTTTCATCAATGCTAAAAAAAGCAATCCGCTCTGGACACAAATCGTGTGATTCTTGCTTCACCGGCATTGCTAAAGAGGACAGAGGGCACTGTGTAATGCGATGGTCACCCCCGGCCGCTATTTACAATGGTTGTCTCTAAGGATGAGATCTTGAGAGGTTAGATGTCGTTGGTTTATTTTCAGCCTCTACTTTCCCTGTCGTTCGTACAATATGTATGCGGTACAATTTGCAGTGCCACTGGTTTGCCTGAATACTACAACATTGTGATTTATTCTGCGTCGGACTAAAATGTATGTAGCGGGTACCGTGATGCCACGCCAGCTGGCCCTACACTGACCTGGACGACGCAGCACGCGGCCCATGACGCAAGAACACAATAAGCTCATTCCTTACCTATACTTTGTAGGGACGAGCGAAAGCCACAGTCGTGTTCATACGTAGGGCAAACGATACCACAACGAACATTCTGTATCCCTCAACTATCCTCTATAATGTCATGCGCATCTGCCTCCCTATGTTCTAGCAATCCCTCGAGCTCGGAATTTCTGAGTGGCTCCTGCATCTGATCACTCTCGTATACTATGAACGCATCAGTGAAATGAAAGATCGGGATATCAGCACTTACAGAACGATAGTTCCTCGAGAGTCCGCCCTGATGTCTCGGGAAACATGAAGTAGACAATTACGATCTGGAAAGCATCCCAGATACAGTAGCTATTGTCTGTTAGTATCTGCGAGTTCTTGTCCCCATAGGCAGGCAAACTTACATAATGTACCATCTCCAACCTGTCGTGTTCCACCGGCGATATCAAGCTACAAGTCGGATAGATGATAAGAGATGGACACACCTGCGAGATCCATCCCAATAGGATTCGCGAACTGTCCAAGGAATCCTGCACCACGGTAGCACCACTGGTAGACGGTGATACCCATGGCTCGGACATGGAATGGGAACAGTTCAATCAAGTAAGCTGGTCAGATCCGACGTGTTGCGTCGTAATGAGGTACAAGCTGATACAAACAGTATAATGCTTACTGGGAACCAAGACACTAAATCCAATGTTATATGCCGGACTATACAGAAAAATGAGACTATATGTGTGGTGAGAATCGAAAGTATTGCTTTCAGCGACTCGGGTACTCACGCAAGCACTGCTTGAGCAGAAGTCTTGCTCCGACTGAACGAATACTCAGCACTAGCAATAGTCCACGCGGTAAATACAACGAAGAGAGATATAGTACACACCTACAGAAATGTTAGAAGAAGACGAACATCAGGCATCAAAGTGGTCGATGACCATATCACTTACTAAAAACATCCTCCGTCGAGGGTATCGAGGCACTATTAACGCAAGGAGTGCACCATTAACGAGTCCCCAAGATGTTTTGGCAAGGTTGACGATGTTCTTTGTCCGGTTATCGTGAATGCCAATACTGTCTAAGATTGGCGAAAGGAAGTATCTGTTGGTGTGATAACTAGATAATCCAACGAGCAGCAGTCGAAGGTAGGGCCTACGTAATTAATGCAATTCCAGACCACGGGACAAACAGCCCGAGGAAAGCTGCAATAAGGGCCCGCTTTCGCATTCCCGGCGTTGATAATGCCTCCATCCGGTTGATCCGGGAAATCTTCAGTTCTGCTTCGAGGGTCTCCTCAATCTGAGTATATTCCGCCTTGGCGAATTCCGAGTCCTCATCTCCTTCTGCATGGAACTTCACAAGAACGGCGTATGCTTCGTTCCCTCTTCCCCTTGATATGAGCCAACGAGGAGATTCTGGGAGGAACCAGATAAAGGAGACTTGAAGGAGACCGGGGGCTACTTGAAGCAACGATGGGATTCTCCATCCCCAATTGCTCGTCATGGCAAATGTCCCGAGAGTCACCGCAGCAACAGCAACAGCACCTGAGAGGATTCAGCTCCAAGATCCACCCCAGAGATAATTACCATTTCAATTTACCGAGGTCCCAGAAGGCGCTGAAGAGGCCGCCCATGATTGCTCGTTCCTTGGGATGTGAGAGCTCTTCATGTAGCTTAATAATCAACATGAGGGTTAGATTCAATTTGCCGTACCTCCCATCAAAGAAGAGGCAGCTACGACACAAAAGGCGGCGGCAAATCCAAGGATAAAACGAGCGACAACAAACATCACGACTATTATTATCAACATGAGAACCTGTCCCTGAAAATGAAACTGTCTCAATGACTTACAATTCATTGCAGAACCTTGAAGAACGCCTCCAACTATTGAGATCATAGCTCCGAGGAATATCGAATATCGTCTTCCCATTTCATCGACGACGAAGGGGACAAACGGAAGAGCAGCAATAAAACCCAGAGAATACATGGCAGCCATGAGACCCAATGAAGCGGAACGAGGATGACCATAATCTATCATTGATGTCAATAATTCTGCATCAACGAGGTGACCGCTTTACATTCAACCCATGATGGTACAGCCTGTAAACCATTGATCATCGAGGAATCAAAACTTTGCATACGTCAAAACTTGTCATCGAGGATGCATCAGGGGGGGAGTACTTGCCCACTCATCATTTCCGCTGCGAAACAGGTCGGAATCATCAAGAAATATAAGAGTCGAAGGTTCGGTTTGCTGTACCAGGGAACCTTATCTTGCTCTGCAAGCCGAGTGACGATCAAGTTATTGCTTTGTGGTGGAGCACGACTTCCACTGGCATGTCTACGACTCCGCAGGTCCATGTCAATAACGATGTGAATTCCCTATTAAATGCGTGATTTGTGCTGAAACACCAACGTAACTTGACTTGCAGGTAATGCAGTGGGAGAGGCTCAATCGTGCCAACTGAGAGAAGGACTAGTACTGGGTCTTCTTAATGGAGATAGTGTAAACCTTGTTGGCCATGTGTTGCACGTCACAGTGCTCGGGGTTAAGTCCTTCAGGAACCGGGAGCAATAAGTATGCTAACCTGCTGCATACGACGGTGCGACCCTTTTAAGATGTGGTTGCTCCGACACGGTGTTTAACCCAGAGATATGGGAAAGGTCGTGTTTTGACAATCATGATGACAAACGGTACCCTTGAAGAACGGTACCCAATCTCCCGTGACGCATTCACCGTGAGAGGGAAGTGAGAAGTTAGAGTGCTCACAGGCACCTGACTACGAGCCACGTGAGAGATATCTGCGCGACAGTTCGGACTCTGAAGAATGTTTGAGAAGTTAGTCTCCTTTGTCATGTCCGGATCGAGTTGTGTCCGTGCTGTTACTACTTAAATTTGGCACTGTTCAGGCTGGGAAGCCCGAGTCGTCACGGTTTTCGACGTCCACAAGCCAGACTGGTCAATTCATTAGAGACCCATATGCTATGCATGTTTCTTGACGGTATCACTTCTACGAGAAGGCTCGACGAGCCCAGACTTTTGAAACCACACGTTCTAACATCTCACAGCTAGGAAGAGGTATATATTGGAGGTTGTGTCGGTGTCAACTCGAATGCTGCCAAGACGCTTGCTGCCGCTCTTGGCAAACACTCGCGTGTACCACGCAGTCAGATTTTATTAATACCATGGGAGTCCAACCAACGTGTCAGCTCACAGTAGATCCTCACTTGGCTCGTGCCGTTAGAACGGTATATGCTTGAAAATGCCTTCCCCATAGAGGCGGAACGACACTTCGGTGTTCCTGTTTCAGGAAAGTGCTATAGCACCCCTTTGACGCATGCTATAAGTATGGGCCAACTAGACGATGCCATCGTCTTCAATGCCAAAACGATAGCATACCTGTGACAAGTGGTGCACACGTTCAGAGATACATGATGCGTTCCTAGAATATATTCGGAGATGGGCTCACCAGGGCCGATCTAATTAAAATGGATTATTGCGAAACGGGGTCGAACGCTCGGGAACTCTGCACAAAGCTAGTGTCAACTCCCGACAGGGTTCAGTCAGCCAACCTTGTATGACGCATGGCAAAGCACGGGTGCGGTCAGCGTGCGGCCACTCGGCAGTACAGGCTGCAGGGCCACGGTCTTTACCTAGAAACGGACAGTCTGGTCATATACAGGATGCACAACGGTCACGACTCATCAGCAAAACAGCACTTGCCATATTGACAGGTATCTACAGACCTGGACGACCACCACAGAAAGGTACCTAGTTTGTACGCCCATGACGCAAGAACACAATAAGCTCGTTCCTTACCTATACTTAGTAGGGAGGAGCACAGCCGTGTTCATACGTAGGGCAAACGATACCACAACGAGCATTCTGTATCCCTCAACTATCCTCTATAATGTCATGCGCATCTGCCTCCCTATGTTCTAGCAATCCCTCGAGCTCGGAATTTCTGAGTGGCTCCTGCATCTGATCACTCTCGTATACTATGAACGC
>JBBPRQ010000468.1:0-25807 GCA_038093095.1 Boletus insuetus | reverse complement strand
AGCGCACTTACTCCCTGGAGCTCCACTTTGCAGTCTTTGGTTACTCACTGTGGACTCCAGAGTTGTCCTGAGTTGATCCAGCAAGTGGCTAGTCCGCTTTACCCAAGCTATTCGCTCTTAACACATATCTGGTTTGTCAGGGTTCAACCAAGAGTCAATGTACTCTATAGTGTCAGAAAAGTCTGACCCTAGCATGAGCTTTGTGATTAATGCCTCCATCTCATCTTTGACCAACCCCACAGATCTTCGAAGATGCTCAATAGTCATTGAAGGGATGACCGTCAACTGATAACATGCTCATGTTGTGGTTCCAACTCAACTGGGGCAAACCAGGTTCAGCATAAGCCAACATGCTCAAGAGAGTATGTTTCTGCCACAAATATATAAACAGGGTAGACTTTGTGTTGGTTATCAAAGATTTAACATAAACCTCATATGCATATATGCAGGAAAACATACCTGAACGTGTTACCATCGTAAAGGGGCACCTTCATAAAAATCTCTCAGACTGCAGCAGCCCTTAAGCACCATTGAATAGCAGATATATTTAGAGGAATGGCGAAGGCTCTTGTCATATTTCTGACATCTCCCTCAGGTGGTAGCTAAGCAGGAAGAGAGTGAGTAAATCCTTCTTGTTGTTGAGTAGCATGTCATGAACTCATTTGGGTCAATAAGGAAATGATAACTGAGTGGATCTGGCCCTGAATTTGAGAAGAATCATTGCCAGTGAGCATGTCCTGTAAGGATGTGAGGTTGAAGGTATGTTTGGGGTGAAAGGGGACAGAAAATGCAGGAATGGGCTTCACAGCATGACACAAGAAAAACAAGGAATAGAGCCATGAAGCATGAATACTTCTTCAATGTTTTGTTCATCTAAAGAGGTTTGAATGGTTGCAAGCCCATTTCTTCAGTAGACAAGATGGTGTGTGCTGTAAGGATAGGGAGTGAGGCAATGAGGAGAGAGATTGAACTGTAGTAATGTTCCACAGAAATGACAAATTTGTGGTAAGCAGCATTGGTGACTTGAGGTGGAGCAATAGTACTTTGAAGGAATGGAATGTTGACTCCATCTAGCAGTTGATCCCAGCCCACTTGTGCATATATGGTGCCTTTCACACATTTGTTCAAAAATGGTTGAAAGATGTCATGACAGCATACAGATTGCCAGCTTTTAACTGTGCCTCAATTTCATCAACAAGGCTGCCAGTGGTGGAGGGGGGGGCATAGGTAACCTCAACAAACTGACAAAGCTGGGACTGTAGACCTAGGGGATGGGCTTTAATAAGAGTATATGACCTTTTCTTTAGGTGTTATGATTCTCTCTTTTCTTTCTTGTTTTGTATCAATGATGCTTCTTGTCTACTCTCTGTGGACTTATCTTTTCTTTCTTTTATGATGACATATTCCTCTCACGGGTTCTTCCCGCTGCCGTCCCAATGGTCTCCACTTACTTAGTCATCATCTCTTCCACCCATTTCCATTCTTTTCTATGCCTACCCTTAACACTTGTATATCCAACATATATAAGTCATAGATACTGCTCTAGCATTTCCCCATGCTTGAGCTCCTTTGTCTTCTTGTACCGTGTACAATCTATTGCTCTTGCCTTGCCCTCTGCTGGTTCCAGCCCAGCTCCCTTGAATCTTTGAACTACTGGTCTCAGCCCAGTCCTCTTGACCCTTGTGTGGACACCCCCACAAGTACCCTTGACCTTTGACCCTCCGTTGTATTAGTCCTCGTCATACTTTTTACTTGATGCACTAGTCCCTTGATCATTCAAAGGCTACACTCGTTTCTACCCGGACCAAGTGTAACAAAAGCTCAAGCATGCCTTGCCAGCTACCATTGTTGTAAGCTGCCAAAATTTCACAACCATCAAGAATCCCTCATTCCATCTGGGGCTCTCTTAACAACCCCCACCTTCTAAATCCCCTGACTCTGAGATCTCTGATTTCCCTGACGAAGAACCTCGAAACGTCTCTCCTGACCCTGATGTACCGATCCTATCTGACGCTGAACAAGCAACTGAACTAGATCTCTCCCACAACTTCTCATCATCACTCTCCATCCCTCGTGTCCCCATTCCTTCATCTCCTACTCCCACAGCTCGACAACCTCCACCCTTTGGCCCCTTTCCCCTTGGACTAACCCCTCAATTCAATCCGAGACCCTTCTCTCTGCCACCGATGTCTACTAGACCCACTGAACTCTGCCTTGGGACCCCTAAACCCTTTGACAGATCCTACGACAAAGCCAACCAATGGTTGAGCTCAGTTGTCACCTACCTCCTTGTCAATGAGGATGTTTATAACACTGATAACAAGAAGGTTGGCTTTGCCCTCTCCTACGTGACCAAAGGAACCACTGCTACTTGGGCGACCACCTTTAGACAAGCCGCAATCGCCAAGCTCACCACTGATGCCACCATCTCCCTCGGAACTTACAAAGACTTTATCACCAAGTTTACCACCTCATTCAAACACGCCGACATCAAAGGCAACTCCCTTGCCTGGCTCATGACCACCAAAATGGTCAAGCAAAAGAATGGAAAATGGGAACCATCCTTAGATTCCTACATTGCCCAGTTCTCCAACCATGCCACTATCTCTGAAATCACCGATGACCAAGTCCTCATTGGGTACTTTTACTCTGCTATCTCCGCCAGCTTGATGTGCCAAATCTTTTTCATGGATACTGTCTCTGACAAGATCACCGAATGGATCTCTAAGGCCCAGAAGTTTCAAGCACAGTTTGACCATGTCGATGAAGTCGCTCGTTGAGGAAAGAACACTCCTCTCCCATACATCACTCCCTCCACCTCCTTCCGAAAGGAGAAAGATCCCAATGCCATGGAAGTTGATGCTGTCCGCCTCTCAAAGATGACTCCTGAAGAACGTCAACGCTGCATCAAAGAAGGATGTTGCTTCCATTGCCGCAAGACCAGCCATAGATCCAATGAATGTCCCACTTTCCCCTCCACCGAACGAAAGGTTCAGAAGGTCAAAGAAGAACTCCCTCAACTCCAAGAGATTGAGGACGATGATGATGAAACCACCGTTAGAAAGGTGTCGTTCTCCTGCCCCTCGCAGGATTTTTGAAGAGGAGGTCTCAGTCGACACGAGTCCCTCCTGCTACCATTGCTCCTGTACTAGTATCGAAATCCTCTAGATCTATGAGAATCCCTGTTCAACTCATTGATCCTTCACATACTATGAGAGTCATCGACACCACCGCCCTGATCGATAGCGGCGCAGATATCAACTGCATTGACTCGTAGTTTGTCCGAAAACACAGACTTCCCACCATGAAACTCGATGTCCCCATCCACGTACGAAATGTTGACCAATCTGCCAACCAGAAAGGCGATATCCGATATACCTCACTCCTCTTCATCAACATCGAAGGCATTGCCCACAAGGTTCTCTTCTACGTCATGAACTGTGGACAAGAAAACACTATCCTTGGACTCCCCTGGCTTAAAGCCGTGAACCCCTCCATCGACTGGTCCACCCAGATTCTCTCTATTCCTGAAACTTCTGACCAATCCTCCGACCTCTACCAAACTCATGTCGCCGACCAAAAATGACATGATGGCTTCTTTCCTAAAGCCTCTTCCCAACCTCCACACCATATCAACGTTGACTCTGTCTACGATGAAAGACTCTATGAATATCTTGGACAAGAAACCGAGATACAATACATGCACCGTGCCAGACAAAACTATGCCATCCACTGTATCATTCAATGTGGATCCAGATATCTCCCGAACAACTCTTCAGTTATCGCTAAACTGACTACCACCACTGAACTCGCCACTGCTGCCAAAAAGGCCAAACCCAAAGTTACTTTGTCCCCTGAGTACTACAACTATGCCTCTGTCTTTTCCAAAGAGGCCACTGATCATCTTCCCCCCTCTCGTCCCTATGATCATGAGATCAACCTTAACAACTTCTTCTCCCCGAAAATTGGAAAGGTCTACCCTCTCTCCCCTGCCAAACAGAAAGCCATGGAAGACTTTCTTGATGAAAACATTGCTGCCAGAAAGATCCATCTCTTGAATTCTCCCCAAGCCTCTTCCTTCTTCTTCATCAAAAAGAAGGATGGCAAGTTACACCCTTGCCAAGACTACCAATACCTCAACGAGCATACTATTCGGGATGCTTACCCTCTTCCACTAATCTCTGACCTCATCAACAAACTCAAAGACGCTAAGGTCTTCACTAAATCTGATGTCCGATGGGGCTATAACAATGTCTGTTTCAAGGATGGACACCAATGGAAAGCCGCCTTCATCACCCATAAAGGACTTTTTGAACCTCTTGTAATGTTTTTTGGACTCACTAACTCCCCCACTTTCCAATGCTTCATGAATGACTCCTTCAGAGACATGATTGCTGAAGGATGGCTCATCATCTACATGAACGACCTCCTTATCTTCTCTTCCGACAAAGCCACCCATACCGAACGAACCAAGCGAGTTCTTCAGCGCATGCAAGAACTTGACCTTCACTTAAAATTGGAAAAGTGCCAGTTCGCCACTAACACAGTGGAATACCTTGGAATGATCGTAGAACCTGGTCGCATCGCTATGGATCCTGTAAAGTTAGATGGCATCTCCAAATGGCCTATCCCCTCTACTCCGAAAGAAGTCCGCTCTTTCCTTGGATTCGCCAACTTCTATTGATGCTTTATCCCAGACTACTCAACTGTCGCTAGACCCCTTATTGATCTTACCAAGAAGAACCAACCTTGGAAATGGTCCAAAGAATGTGACCGCTGCTTCTCCCATCTCAAAGATCTCTTTCTTGCCGAACCTGTCCTCTGACTCCCTGATCACTCCAAACCCTTTGCCATTGCTACAGATGCCTCCAAGTATGCTACTGGTGCCATCCTCCTCCAGACCGACACCAACGGAGATTGGCATCCCTGTTCCTACCTCTCCCAATCCTTCTCCCCAGCACAATGCAACTACGATATCTATGATCGAGAACTCCTTGCCATTATCCGTGCTCTCAAAGCATGGCACCATTATCTCCACAGTGCTTCCTTCCCTGTCCAGGTCTTCACCGACCACAAAAACCTTACCTATTTTAGGCAACCTAAGAATCTTAACCGTTGCCAAGCCCACTGGCTTCTAGACCTTGCTGATTTCGATCTCAAAATGATCCATGTACCTGGATCTCTTCTTTCTGGACCTGATGCCCTCTCCTGCCAGCGTAATATGCTCCCCTCTGCATCTGACGACAACCAGGGGACTACCTTACTCCCTCCATCTATGTTCATGCGATTAATCAACTCCACCTTGGCACATCATATCGCTTCCCATTCCACCTCTGATCCCTTAGTCATTCAAGCCCTGCAATCGCTTGATGGCACTATCCCTCCTGCTTTCCGCTCTCACCTCTCTGACTGGCAATATTCTGAAGGCGTCCTCACTTACAAAGGACGAGTTTATGTTCCTCCTGATGAATCTCTCTGCCGCTCTATCCTTGAACGTTGCCACAACCATGAAACCGCTGGCCACCCAGGATTTCTAAAAACCTGTCAGCTCGTCTCTGTGGAGTTCTAGTGGCCTGGCTTGGCCCAATTCGTCCATAAATACTTGGAGGGCTGCTCCACGTGCCAACAAAACAAGTCGAACACTCATCCCACCATACCGCCACTCACCCCCATTAAATCTTCCTGCACACGCCCCTTTCAGCAAGTGTCTTGCGATCTTATCACCGATCTCCCGATCTCCTCCTCTTTTGATTCCCTTTTAGTCATAGTGGACCATGGACTTACTAAGGGGGTAACTCTTTGTTCCACAAAAAAGACAATCACCACAGAAGGAGTCGCGTCCCTCTTTTTTCACAAAGTCTACCTCCGCTTCGGCCTCTATGACAAAATCATCTCTGACCGAGGTCCACAATTTGCCTCTTTCTTTGCTTGAGAACTAGGAAGACTCCTGAACTATGACATCTCCCTCTCCACCGCTTATTATCCACAATCTGATGGAGAAATAGAATGTGTCAACCAAGAAGTTGAAACCTATCTCCGCATCTTCTGCGGAAGCAATCCCACCTCATGGACTGACAAAATCTCCCATGCCAAATTCGCCCACAATCACCTCCCCCATTCTGTTACCAGCAAATCCCTGTTCTATCTCATGATGGGATATGAACCCCATGCACTTTCTTTGGTAATTGCCGAAACTTCACTTCCTGCCATAGAAACCCATCTCAAGGATCTCTCCATTGCCCAAGATGAAGCCCTAGCTTTCCATGAACTTGCTAGACAAGTCATGGCCTCTAGGAATAATTGAGGTTTTGTCCCATTCTCCCTCGGAGACAAAGTCTGGTTGGAGGCCAGAAACCTTTGACGCTCCGTTATCAATCCCAAATTCCCCCCAAAATGAGAAGGACCTTTTACCATTACCAAGGTCTTATCTCCCATCACCTATCAACTCCGCTTACCGAAAGCCTGGGACAAGAAGATCCATCCAGTCTTCCATGCCTCCCTCTTATCTCCTTATCGCGAAAACCATACCCACGGAAAGAACTTCCCTATGCCACCACCTGACCTTATCAGAGGCAAAGAAGAATATGAAGTGGAACAGATCTTATGCCACCGCGGAACTCCTAAAAACCAAATGTTCCTGATCCATTGGAAAGGATACTCAGCCGAAGAAGACTCTTGGCTTCCAGAACAGAACTTGAATCATTCAAAGTCCGTTCTCAACAATTATAAAAAGCTTCACCCTTTTGTCTTCCGACTCTAACTCTTTTCATCCTCATCTACCATGTCATTCGAACAACTCTCCATTTCGTCTGAGTCCTCCATCACTGCTTCTACTCCATTGTCTCCCTCTTCCACTATTGCCGAACCTGGATGGGGTTCTAACCCAGTCACCATCCCCGAACCCGCTACTTGCCATGTTACCTTCCATCTCATAGACATTCCGGGAACCACCACCATTCCAGAACCAATTACTATGCCTATCACTGCTCCTGTCCCTTCTTCTCCTATAGCTTTCTGTTGTGTTCATTTTCCCACTCCTCCCGTACCCAGCCCTAGATCCGTCCTCGCTGTCAAAATCCCTATCTTTGCCAACACCATAAAGGAAGGAACTCCTTCCCCTCATTACACCAACCACGTCGCCCGTTACATTTGTGACACCAGCATGGCCTTACCCATTGATGCTCACCTTGACATGAACTCCACCTTCCTTGCCTTATACAAAGCCTTCTAGCAGACCCAATGTCTCTCCCTTGTCACCAACGATATCACTGCCTTTGCCACCAATCGCTTAGATTGAAGCTGGGTAAACTCCACTCAGCAGAACATCTTATGCAAACTCCATCAAGTCATATACCAGATGGACTTCGAGGAATTCCTTGAAGATATAGACTGTTACACTGTAGAACTCGCCGCCTCCAGGATTGCCAATACCGGGGTCTATCCGTTACAGTGCAGTGTGAACAAGTTGTGTTACGCTTGGTCCGGGTAGGAACGAGCGTAGCCTTTGAATGGTCACAGGACAAGAGCGTCGAGTCAAAAGTACGACGAGGACTTATAGAACGGAGGGTCGAAGATCAAGGGGACTGGGCTGAGACCAGTAGTTCAAGGGTTCAAGGGTACCTTGTGGGGGCGTCCACACAAGGGTCAAGGGGACTGGGCTGATACCAGTAGTTCAAGAGTTCAAGGGAGCTGGGCTAGTACCAGCGGAGGGTGAGGCAAGAGCAAATAGATTGTACGAAGTACAGGAAGACAAAGGAGCTCAAGCGTGGGGAAACGCTAGAGCGGTATCTATGACTTATATATGTTGGATATACAAGCGTTAAGGGCAGGCATAGAAACGGATAGAAACGGATGGAAGAGATGATGACTAAGTAAGTGGAGTCCGTCGGATGCCGACGGGAAGAACACGTGAGAGGAATGTGTCATCATGGAAGAAAGAAAAGATAAGTCCGTAGAGATAAGACGAGACGCGTCGTTGATGCAAAGTAAAAGGAAAAGAGAGAATCGTAACACTTTATCTTCCCAGTTTAACGTTCAGGCCAGGTCAGTCGGTTCTGCCTTGGGGATTCAGACAGTTGCTGTACTCCAATCAATGGCTGGATTGATGTCCTGTAGCCAGGGGAGCCCAAGGATGATGTCATCCTTGCCACAGTCAATAACAAGGAAGTCTCAGAGTTCAGTCAATTCCCCGAGCTGGATTACCACCAATGCCTGTTTTTGTATTAGGCCATTTTTGTTTGGAGATCTGTTGATATTGTTAGCCTGTAAGGGAGTCTTGAGTCATGTGGTGGGAATGTCACATGCCACCACTGTCGCATAGTCAATAAAACATCTGGTTGCCCTGCTGTTGATGAGGGCTTTTGTGTCAATGCTTTTGAATGCAGTTCGGTCAGGAGGGTAGAGGGTGACGGGCATGAATATGGATTGGGAAGAACCTCCAGACACAAATACTGGAGAGCATCTAAGTGAAAAAGAATGATGGGCAGGGTATGACATTGACCCAATCCTGCCCTTTAAAAACCCTGGTTAGTTGCAGAAGTTAGACTCTGGTCAGTTCTGGATGTCGTGGAACGCTGGTCGGTTCCAGTCCCAGGCCACGTGTGGTGGTCAGCTCCACCTATCGCACATGCCTCTACACAGAAACTGGCATTTTGCCATATGTGGTTGCCAGGTCGGTTCCTGATCCTAGATGTTGTGTGGCGGTTGGTTCTGCCTATCACACAAGTCTCTTCTTCTTCACTCACCACTCCACTCTTACCACCTTGATTTTATGTTTGACTGTGTTTCTCATGGTGATCTCTTGTGAAGAAGGCTGTGGTCCAAGCCCCATCCCTTGACCCATGGGAGTAGCTGCTTCCGCTTCCAGCATTGGTTGGAAATTTTCACCATTCGTGTATGTGCATGGATAATGATCCGCATCTTCCTCCAGGGTGGTCGTCCAGAGGTCCACTGGCACTGAGACAGAAAATCAGTTGTTCCATGGTCCAGACTGTACAGCCCTGGCTCATGTAGCTGCCCTGGTCGCTTCCTTTTGGCACTCTTGATACAAGACCGCCTGTACCTCAGCCATGGCTTGATAGCCTTCCTCCTCATCTGTGGATGAGTTGCCCTCTCCGAAAGCAGTTTTGAGGATCCTAATTGCAGCACCTTTCTCAGAGCTACCCATTGCATCTAGGTAAGCCAAGAGTTCATCATCCTCCTATGTTGTAGTGGTAGTTCGTACCCATCATTGCAGGACTTGGATGTCTGGAGCATCTGGAGGATGTGGTTGGGTGGGGACATGTGGTCCAATTGGTTCTGGATCTGGTGTGGTTGGTAGACCTACAGCCAACCTTATGGTATATAAAGCATTGATTCTTCTGCATATACTCAGTGTGCTGAGTTGGCGACAGACACACAGCATCTATGTCCATCACATATGGGTCCTTGTGGTTTCAAGAGGAGGGGCCTGGAATATGTGGTACACCCCATCGTAGGTCCCCAATCCTCTGTAATTGTTGGGAGAACTGGCCAGCTTTCTTTATTTAATCCTTGTAGTTGTCCAGGATTGTGTCACACAACAGGATCATCGTGGTGAGCTTGGGTGTGAGGCCTTGGATAAACCATTCCACGAGAGCATGTTTGTTGGTGATTCACGACTTCTTGGTGAGAAGTTGGAACTGTGAAGTGTACATAGTGAACCCGTCACTCCACGTTTCTTCAGTATCTTTTCCAGTGTGTTGATGGTGTTTGGAGAGGTTGATCTGAGCCTTAGCAGCTATGTCGTAGGAAGAGAAAGCGGTCTCGAAAGCCTGTTTAATGCAGGTGAAGGTCTTTAAGTCATTGAGAATGAGGGGGTTCCTGAGTTTCATCAGCCATCCTTCAGCAAAGATGTTTCCTCAGCCTTTACTGATTTTGTTGAGAAAAGTGAGGGACTTATTATGGTCTGAGAAAAGCCTATCATTGATAGTGAAGTTGTAACGCTCGCCATAAAGAAGGTTCCAAATGCCAACACTACTGGAAATTTTACTACACTTCACTTTCCTATTCATTGCTAATCTATTACAGAAATACCGAACATACATCAACATATTGTCAAACAACAATCACGTGACCGTAGTCACATGATCTAGTCACATGCTATCACGTGACACCAGTCACATGATCTTATCTTTTATCTCGGCTATGCACCTCATGGCGAACATATTACATTCTTATCATCGCCTCATGCTTTTCCTCTTGACTCACTTTCCCTTATCAGCCAATAGCAATAACCGCTCTTATCTAAAGCCTATAGCATAAGTCCCTCTTATCTATCTTATCGCCTCATGGTACCCAGTGAGCATACTATTAACTACTTATGGTCAGTATAGCCTTCAGCATAGCTTGGTCTGTGCACGGTCTCTCTTAGTATATATAGTTGTACTTATAGTAGTACAGACCTTAGTCTTATTCACCTTTTGTTATTTCCCCTCATTGCTATAAATCCTCTGTTGTCTCTAGGATCACATATCCTACTAGGTTGACTCACAATGTCACAAGGTTCCTTCGTAAGGTATAGTTGGAACAAGGGTCATTACAGAAGTAGGCATCCATTGTGAGGAGCCATCGGTTGGCATCCTCAGCCTCCTCTATAACGTCCTCAGGGAGGGTGGCCTTGATTTCTGATATCATCTCTGTGTCAGTCAGTTCTGCATCAGAGTCCTTGTCTAGAGCCGGGTCAATTGGTATGTCTGCCATGGTTGGTTCCGGGTCAGGGTCATGAAAAACAGTAGGAGGTTCCTCATCTGGAACGATAGGGGATGCGGGAGTCAGGGAGGGGATGGCAGCTAATTCAGATACTGAGAGGAGGTTGTCGAGGTTCCAACCTTGGCTCAGGTTGATATCTGCAAGTGCCCATTGACGTTGTCAATATTCCATGATGATATCCAGAGGGGCATATTGATCAGGACAGACAAGATAGAAAGGGTGGTTGTCAGGTAAACAGTGGATACACTGAAGTGGGGAGGAACAGGAAGGGTGGTCCATGGTGAGGGTTGTAGAACCAGAGGAAAAGGGAGGGGAGTCTGAATGTACTCTGAATCTGCTGAAGAAGCAAGATATCGTGAAATGGGGGAATGCCCTCTACATGATAGTAGGGGCAGATGGAAAAGCTAGTTCTTTTGTAATGCACAGCGATGTGTTGACAGAGCGTGCTGTGATACAGGTTGAAGAAGCGTAGTGGGTAAGGACTGAAGGGTGATGAGGTAACACTGAAGGACAATGCCGAGCTTGAGAGCAATGCAAGCCTAGGTGGATCTCTCCTATCCTAGGTACAACGAGGCACTCACTAGGGACTCAGAGGTTGGGTCTAGAAACAACACTGATATTGCGTAGAACTAGCTTAAGGGAAAATACAGGCGAGTGAAGCGAGACTATCTATATGGTAGGCCCCTGGTCTGTATGAGAGATAGAAAAGGAAATAAAGGAGCAGAAGCCCGAAGGAGTTCCATCTCCGTCTACGTATGACTCAATATGCAGCAGCAAGTTGGATTTAAGATATAGTGTGCAGCACAATATTCAATACAAACAGAGTTCTACAATGGAAGAAGTCTAAATAAGGCAATGCGGAACAGAGTCAGAAAGAAAGTCTAAATAGGATATCAGAGTGGGACACCATATGAGCTGTAAAGAGAAGGGGATTGGGAAAACACATCTAGTAGTGTGGAGGACAACTCCACTATGAATACAATCATGTATGGTGAGAGAGCGAGATGAGAGATGAGAGAATGAATAGAAGAAAAATGAGTACCCACTTTGTAGACTGTAACATCAACATCAGAGCATAATGCAGATCAAATCACAAGGGTGCAAACCATTCTGGAAGTACCAGTGTTTGTCATACAAATACAAATGACGTTCAGAAGAAAGAATATGCAAGCATATAACCTATACTTGAGAGGGTGTTAAGGAGCTTGTGGGGAACAGCTTTTCTCCTTTCGGTGGACGTTGTCAAATACTACATCAAGAATGCTTCTTAGTTTCAATGGGGAGGACAGAACCATGGCATATTAAGAATAACCTAACAGATTCCAGTCACTGGAAGGATATTCATTCATTCACGATTCCATGTTACAATAAACCAGAGGGAAATAGGAAAGGGCTAGCCAATGGTGGAGTGAATGAACAAATAGGATGAGACAAGTGCACATTGCCTCACCAGCACGTTTTGACTAGATTTAATGCCCATAACAACACAATCAATAATGATACTTGCAAGGAACAACCCTTCATCCAGATATGTCAGATCCTGGGAACAGTGTCAATCCTCCATGGTAGCTTCTGAATCTTCTTAATGATAGTTCCGCAAGGAACCATATTAAACCCAGGCTTACATTATATGCCACCTCTGCAAAGAGGCCAGCCACAGTGAAGAATCATTGACAGATTCAATAGTGTATGCTTTGAGAATGACTTGCAGTAACTCATTACCAGGTACGCTGTAAAGATGCTAAGAAGTCCTGCAGAGGTCAAAGACACAGACTAGCTTAGGAAGTGAGGGCAAGTATGACTTGTCCCAGGGGAGTACCAGGGATTGCTGAAAGACTATGGGGCAGGTCAGAGTATCCCAAGGATGTCAAGGGAAACAGTCTGAAAGGTAGTCCAGAATTTTGAGAAGCAGATAGAAGTCAGTCTGGAGGTTAGGAGAAGTTCAGTAATATGAGGAATGACATTAAGAACAATAGGGAACGATAGCAGACACACAGAACTGCATAGAACAACAAGTAGATGATGGGAGTATGTGGAAAACACACAAAAACTGTCATTTCTGACTAAGGATAACATGATTTATAGTCCCTGGGCAAACCTGAGACTGTACAAACAAGGTCTAACTAAGTCCAGACCTAATAGTCCAAAGTCTGGTCTATCGGGTGTCTAAACCAATGTAATCTGGATCAGTATGATGGACTATGGTACCAGACTGTCACAGACCGGACTGGACTATACACAGACTATGCATAGACTATATATGGGAAAGAGTGGATAAAGACTGACCATATTCTGGATTGGATGGATGGATGAGTGAGGACATAGGATATGGTGGAAGATCACCAAAAGCATGGATATCAATCTAGAGATACATGGATCTCTACAATGCTGTGGTATATGGGTATACATGGCTAGGCAAGTCACTCGATGATGTTATACACATAACACTCACCACACCGTTATCAACTGAGTGACATAATGACTTCAGGCTCCACTATGATGGCATATGGAATTCACAGGGTGTTGTTGTTTCCATGGCATACCATCTGATTGAGAGGCTGAATGGAACTCAAACTATCCACTTGAAAGTCCTGGAAGTCGAAGTTGGAATCATAGAAAATGTCGGTGGGGAAGTCCAACTGGGACGGCTCATCTGGGCCACTCAGATGGTGTGGGGAAAAGATTGTTGATGAATGGGCATGACCCAATAGCAATCTGAGCTTGGCACATGCAAGGACAAATGTTGATTAATAATCAATCTCTGTCATATCCGTTTCGACCCCTATCAGATACCTCCGAGTTCCTCCGACCCTTCTCTGAGATCATGCTTCTCACACTCCTTGAGCCCCTCCCTCAGAGTTCATCTCCAGACTTCAATCACCCTGGACTTCCATTGGAGATCCTTGTCTCCTATTGTTTGTACCTCAGACATACAATATCCTACCTCCACCTATCTCCTTTCGTCTTTCCCCTTGTGCCTCCCTCTCCGTTCTCCATTTCCAGGGTCACTGTGCCTATGTCCATAGCCTCTCCAGGGTCTCCATTCCTCCGAACATCACCTCTTCATTTTCAGATAAGCCTGACCTCCATACCCTTTTGTATTTATTATGAAAATTATTTGTCTCCCTCATTAATAAGATCCTGCCTTCTCCACATCTTGCTTCCTCTCCATAACTCCCTTTTCCACCTTGGACTTATGATCCTCTGAAATACAAGGACCTGAGCCTGGCAAGGGTGTGACATGTAGGTCCTGCACTGATGTCCTCCCCCCTCTGTCTCTTGTCCCTCCTATCTCTGAGCCTCCATCCTCCATCCTCCATCCTCCATCCTCCATCCTCCATCCTCCATCCTCCATCCTCCATCCTCCATCCTCCATCCTCCATCCTCCATCCTCCATCCTCCATCCTCCATCCTCCATCCTCCATCCTTCATCTGTCCTCCATCCTCCATCCTCCTTCCATCCTCTATCCTCCTTCCATCCTCCGTCCTTTGTCCTCCTCCTTTGTCTTTCGGTGTACCTCCTCCATCCTCTATCCGTCCTCTGTCCTCCTTCCTCCTACACTCACCCTGTTGGACCTCTGTTCCTCTGTTCCACATCCCTCCAGACTTCGGTCCAACTCCTATGTTCCACCTCTGTACCCCTGCCCTTATGACCTCTGACCAGACTTTGTCCCTTCAAGTCATAAGAATCTCTGACCCTCCGGAGCTCCACCAGAGCTCGGTCCGGAGAAAGTAGGGATCCTGACAACCTCCTAGATTACATGAGCTATTCAGTAGTAAAGTACATGGCATGCCTTGCTTCGCAATGGCCTATCAAGATGGGATACAAAGTTCCTTTTCTTATGAGATAATCATACTATCTTTTTTTTGTTAGAAGTACAAATAAGGATCACAGGACAAAAATACACAATATATCATGAACTACACTACAGAATGGATGTCAAATCAATCCTAAAGAGCTGCAAACATTAAGAGCTATCATTCGATGCTACAGCAAGATATTACTTACTCAATGAGAGAAAGAGTACTAATGAGATTCGCTTCTTCGAGCAGGTGCAAATCACTTGCATGAGTCACAGCTGCACAGTACTCCTTGTTGTCAATAGTCACTTTATGTTTGTTGACGAAAAGATCCCATATTGTGTTTGCTTGAATATCGGACATGGGTTGGCAGAGTATACTCCCAAAAGTTTGTATGGGTGTCATCATATGAGAGCTCGACTATAGTGAGAGGCCAACCATGTGCAGCACATTGGCCTAGTTTGCTGATGGAGCAAAGTAGGCATGCAAGAGAAAAAGCAGAACATGGTTCTTGACAATCAAGCCTGAAGTGAAAAGCAACACTTGCTCTATCGGCGAAAGGTGAAGGAAGAGTTATTTTTTTTCCAATAATGAGCATAGAGACTAAGAAAGACATGTTCATGTACAAATAGGCATCTAGCGCAGTGATATAGCAACGTGATCACAGCTCTACAGGGAACTATTAGATTGTGGTGAAATGCTACAGATGAGAAAGCATGGCACTGCTAGAAGATGAGGGATGCTTGCAGGCATTGCTCACCACATTTCATCTGACATACCCTCAGGGTTATTGAGGATATTCAATACTCGTTGGACA
Organism: Boletus insuetus; assembly: GCA_038093095.1. Taxonomy (NCBI): domain Eukaryota; kingdom Fungi; phylum Basidiomycota; class Agaricomycetes; order Boletales; family Boletaceae; genus Boletus; species Boletus insuetus. The sequence goes on along the minus strand of JBBPRQ010000468.1, from coordinate 10,461 downwards.
TAACGATTAGGCAAGTATGTTTCAAGATCTGACAGCAGAAAGTCTATAAAGGTGCCTTATATGAGCGTATTTGATTGACAGGAAGTTTATCCATCCATACTTTGGTCCACACCAGTGCTCAGTGTGTGATAGAAGATCATTGAATAGTCTCCTTGAGTCACTTGAGGCATTGGAGGCTAAGTCCACTGTATGGAGAGCAGTTTAGAGAGCCACCATAAGATGATATACCCTTGACAACATGTAGTGCAATGTGAGTTGAGACTGACAAATTTGAAGAACAACCAGTGAGTGGATACTTGTGGTGAGCCCAAAGAAAGAGGCTGAGTTGATGATCCTGGCTGACCAGCCATCAATGCATAGTTCATCAGAAAAGAGTATATAGAGGGCAGAATTGTTAGCCCAGGGAGGCCCAACTAACTATGCATCACCAATGACTGCTGTAATCTTCTGCTGTAGTTGTGGCTTGTTGAGGATCAACAGGCACATGTCTGGCAGAAGGCAGCAATGGAGCAAAAACCTCCAATCCTGTGGATTGATGTTCATTGACTATGACACTGTCAATTGAAGAAGACACAGGAGGTTGATCAAGTGGTTCAACAGCAATACCCTCCTGTGAATGTCTATAAACATCATCAGCATATAACAAAGGATCTTAAAGAAACATAGATAAAAGAAAAATACATACAGGACTGAAAGGTGTAAGTCAGAAAAGGACATTATATTTGGCTTCAAAACAACTGCATCATCATTATGAGAAGCTTCAATGTCTGGTCATGATAGTGGGTAGTTGAAGCACCAAAGGTGCTGCATCACTTGAAGTGGAAGCAACTACTTCCCTACTACAATGTCACTCAACAGTCACAAGCCACAAAAGAGCACTCACATAGGAGTTGCAAACACCATTCATTTTTGTTTAATGCCAGAACTTCAAGTTGGAAATGATGTAGATGGGGTGATCTTCAACTGACCAACATTGAGAGCAACACTCTCTACACATACTTGGAACAGGCCACTATCATGTCCAGCAAAAGTTCCATAGAACTGAACTGTTGAGTTAACATTAGGCATAGATGTCTTGGACCAATGTCCATGTGAGTCATCAAAGAAACACCTTGAACAGTAAGTCTAAGATGCATGAAAAAGAGCAATGAACATACTGGATACTGGATTGTTTGATAACATCACGAACATAATCACTAGCCATGACCATATAGGTTTTCAACTTTCTGTCAGCAAGCACATCAAAACAGGCAGGCACTACTTCAAGACTGATAACCAAAGGAGTGGTGAGATCATGGACATTGTTATCATATGAGGCATCAGCAGAATCGCCTATAAACAGATTTAGTGATTTAGAATGCATCAAGGACAGTGTAATGCACAGCAATGTGTTAACAGAGCATGCTGCAATATGGGTCAAAGAAGCATAGTGCGAGTAGAGACTGAAGGGTAACAAGGTAACACTGAAGGACTATGCCGAGCTTGAGAGGAATGCAAGCCTAGGTGGGTCTCTCCTATCCTAGGTATCACAAGATGCTCACTAGGGACTCAGAGGTTGGGTCTAGAAACAACGCTGATATTGTGTAGAACTAGCTTAATGGAAAATACAGGTGAGTGAAGCAAGTCTTTATATACAGTAGGCCCCTGGTCTGTGTGAGAGATAGAAAAGGAAATAAAGGAGTGGAAGCCCGAAGGGGTTCCATCTCTGTCTACATATGACTCAATGTGCAGCAGTGAGTCAGATCTAAGATATAGTGCACAGCACAATATTCAATACAAACAGAGTTCTGCAATGGAAGAAGTCTGAATAAGGCAATGCAGAACGGAGTTGGAAAGGAAGTCTAAATAGGGTATCAGGGCAGGGTGCTGTGTGAGTTGTAAAGAGAAGTGAATCAGGAGAATGCATCTAGTAGTGTGGAGGACGACTCCACTATGAATACAACTGTGTACAGTGAGTGAGAATGAGATAAGAGGCAAGAGAACAAGTTGTTTAGAAAGAAAATGAGTACCCCCTTTGTAGACTGTAACAGACAGACAGTGTAACAAAAAAGAGATAACACCAGGAACAGGCACAAATGTGGTTGCTTCCAGCAATATGGGTTCATTTAAGGCAAAGAATGCCTTTGCGATGAGAAAGACAACAGTATTTTTGGGCAAGACCACATCATTGTATGGACTATACATGTGAATTTCTGCAGCATAACATTCACCAACATCTGAGGTGGCTGGTGTTACGGTCTACTAGGGGGGTACACTTTTTTCGCTCTTCACTATGCTTATGCTATCATACTCCTTTACTTGTTTCTCTTTAGACTCTGTCTCATACTCTATGGAGTTGTATTCATACTGGAGTCGTCCTTCAGATAGTTTCTCCTTTTATATCTATTCATTACATACTCACATGGTGCCCCACCTCTGCTCTATATTTAGCTTTTTCCTTTTGTTCTGCTTCCATATGGGATTCCTTTGGACTTCCGCCCATGTGGTGTTCCTCTTTTAGATCACACTGCTACATCCTGCAGTTCTGCATTATAGGGATGGACTATATGGAGCATGGTCGTCCTTTGGACTCCTGCCTCCTTTTTCCTTTTATATCTCTTACCTTACTTGCACGGACCAGGGGCCTACCATATATAAACTCTGTACTTCTAGCCTGTATATTCCCAAGCTAGTTCTATGCAATATCAGCATAGTTCTAGTGATACATCCTGAGAGCTCCAGCGGCTAGCACCTGGATATCAGAGACCTGTCGAGCCCACCTTGAGTCTCAGTTTGTCTTCTGAGATAGACTGTGGTAGACATTGTCTAGCAGGCTCCTCTACTCGTTACCTCATCCTCCCATCGTAAACTCGTTCAGATCAAGGTAACTTCACGCTCCACTCGTCACTAACTGCGCTGCGCGTTACAGCTGGCAAAGATGTGGAGTAAAAACAATGATAAATCTTCTTCAAGCCTGGTTTCTGCTGAGACACCAATGCCCAGCACCAACACCAAAGAACCTGACAATGAGCAAAGAAGATATTGAAGTTGAAAGAGTGAGCTCTTGCAAAATGAGCACATTTTGATGACAATATCAAGATCCTGCAATGACATTCACCATTTGAAAATCAAGCCCCTCGATGGAAGACGTCAGAGTAAATAGATACTGTGACAGAACACCCCATGATTATCTCAATCCACTGCGGAACAGAGCGAGTATCAAACACCCTGAAATCAATGTGACAAACACTATATAAAAATTTTCCACTGGTGGAAAAGGTGTTATTAACAAATATGAGATTATCCCTACAACAGGACTGTTGATAGGAAATGGCAAAGTGAACAGGCACTCTGACAACATGTCCCCTTATTATCACGATCAACAGCAGAAGAGAGCCAGTGTCAAAGACCCTGAAAAGAATGAGACAATCAGTGTATCAAATCAAGTGAGGAACACTGTCAAACCAGATAGTGGAAAAGACAATATCCATGACATTCAACATTGTGAAAACCAAACTGTAACTGTGGACCCCAAAATTATCACTGATTTACAAAGAGTGTGAAATGAGGATGAACTGACAGAGGACCCTTGATCGAAGGTGGTGGAGTGAATGAGCACTCTGACAGCATGCCCCCTGCCAGTAACTATCACAATCCAGTGTGGAAGAGAGCAAGTGTCAAAGACCCTGAAAAGAGTGAGACAATCACCATATCAAAATCATATGAGGAATACATCAAACCAGATAGCAGCAAAGACTTTATCCAATCCTCCAATTTCAACATTGCAAATACCAAGTGTGACTGCAGACCCCAGACTGTCATGAAGGTGGTAGTGCATGGTAAGGCCGAGAGCTGCCATAGCACAGTGGCCATTGAAGGTGATGGTGGTGCTGAACTGCAGATGCAGCAAAGTGGGCTGTGTATCACACTCACCGCAGTGCAAGCAAGAAAACCCAGACAAAAATTTGATGGTATGTGAAAGGTGAATACAGTAGGATTCAAGAGACTAAAGAGGTATACTTAGACTGCTGCATGTCATATAAACTCCAGCTGTATGAACCCAGCAAATCTGTCCTTGACAGACCAAAGGATTATTGATGAAATGTAGAGTGATCAAGTGTCAATCAGTTCAAGTTGTCAATCCTTACATGGAAGGATAGGATCCAGAGAACAGTGTGACAAATGAATATTGAAACTATACATCGGAATCTCACACAAACATTACACATAGTATAAAAGCAGAGCATGAAGATGAGGGGGAATATCACATATGTATATAGAGTACATACAAACAATAATAATCAAAAGCAAGTGAGATGGGTAAGAATATGAGAAATATGGAGGCTACCAATTAATTGTTGCCTCTCGTCCCTCAGGTCATCTGTCTGTTTCTAAGTCTCAGCCTATCCTCTCGCACATCCTGTCTTGCAACAAAGATAGGTCCCTGTAAACAACAGTCAGCAGGTTGATTGTGTTGCTTCTGCTTGCATTTGTCATTGGCATCTAACAACTTGAACAGTCTAGTATCAGTGCATTTCGCAGTGCTATGTGTAACATATAACCTATATCAATGTATCCTGCTCGCAATCTAACATACATAAGTACTTGAATCTAAATGCCATTCAGATGCTCTGCTTGCACATTAAACATCCCCACTGATGCCCCACCCACCATTCCGTGTCCATAGCCGAAAGTAGTTCGAGATGACACATTGTCTTGCTCACTCGCCATGCAATGTCTGTTGTAAACCTTGGCAAGCCAGCAGCTTTCACATCTTCCAACACATATTCTGATGAACTTGACTTCCTATATATCACTGCATCACCCTGCGCTAGGGTGTGCATGAATCCAAGAAGTTTAACAGTGGGCTAATAGAGAGAAGGATATCAGCACACAATGTGTCAAAGAGAGAGCTTGCTCTTGAAACTAACCACACATTGGGCATCCTCCTTGTTCATATTTGCTGCTTGTTCTTCCAGTCTTTCCACCCATTTGGTGAATGGGATCAATGGAAGACAAGATATGGTCAGGTGTTTCTAATAGAGAGCCTTGCTTATGGGCTGCATGACAAACTTCCATGCAATCAGTCAGAGATGCACCAGGTTCACAGCAAAGGGGGGTTCCTCATGTGTGAATGCAACATCTAGTATTGCATTGGACACCCCATGCAGAGGAAGCCATGAAATGACCTTGAAGGAACATCAGCTAAAAGAGAACACTGAACCAGGTGGTGAACTTACACCTTGCACTTTGGGAAGCGCAACCAAGCTCATGCTCAACTTGACAATGACAGGGACCCAGTCCATTGTTGGCCATGCACCCCGTGGTGCACCATCCATGACCTGCCCAATTCTGAATGATGTCTTCAGCAATCCACTCCTCATTAGGATCTGTTCATGGTAAAAATGATGAGAGGACAAGTCACAGTTGATGAGCAGTACACACCCCCTCAGACATATATTTGCTCACACCATAGCCAGATCCTGTGGCAACCCCTGCATCATACTGGACCTCTCAGGCTTCAGGAAATGCACCCCTGCTCTTATCCCAGTCCTGTGCTGACGCCACAGACAATGTGAACAAGAACCTTGGCTTCATTGCCCACTACAATGTGCATGCAAGGTTGATCAAGTTCCACATTGTAGAGATCCATAGTCCTCTAGGTTGATATCCAATCATTCCACAATATTCCACAATATCCAGATCCTTTTCTACTCGTCCATCCAATCTGGAACATGTCCGGTATTGTATTTCATCTGTCCGACCTGAGTTACATCGGATTAGACACCAAACATGCCAGACTTCGAACTAGCATGTTCGGACTTCATTCCTATAGTCTCAGGACTTAGTTATTACATGTGACATCCCATCCTTGTGTTTGTTTCATCTCCTTATCATTGTCCTTGGTTACCATTAAGTCCAGAGTATGCTCCTGGACTATAAATATCTGTATTTGGATATCTGAATACATCTTTCGCCCAGTTGGTGTTAATCATCTCCTTTTCGTCCATGTCCCCCCAATATGAAGTCTGGTGCCCGTTGCACGACTTGCCATCACTCTCACTTGCTTCTCGCACGCTCAACACTATCTCCCCTTACGAACTAAAGCTCAGGTGTTTCTTGGGTGTCCTTACACTTCTTACCTTCGACTATCTGAAATTCCAGACTTCGTCTGGGAGAATCAGACTTCATTTCTGTGTCCTCCTGCTCTTCAACTCACGATTGAATCCCTTTAGGGTCGAACTTATCGCACCCTTAGACCTTTATCTCTTGCTAGGGACCTGCTTGGCATATTCCAGGAAGGTTGCCAGCAACCCCTTATTATCTACAATGTGCCCCTCACATTCAACTCAAACAATGAGAGCACCAGATTGAAATTGAGTCACCACACATTGTGTATGATCACCATGACTGAATCACGGATCTTAGCATATGTTCAATCATCAAGTGACAGGTTCTGTCATGCTGTGTCACCCTCGATGTAGATCTGCTTGTCTGAATCAAGAAGGGTGGTGTTGAGTGTAACGCATAGTGATGTGTTGTCAGAGCATGCTGTGGTACTGGTCAAAGAAGCATAGTGAGTAAGGACTGAAGGATGACTAGATAACACTGAAGGATGATGCCAAGCTTGAGAGGAATGTAAGTCTAGGCAGGTCTCTCCTATCCTAGGTATAATGAGGCACTCACTAGGGACTTGGAGGATGGGTCTAGAAACAACACTGATATTGCATAGAACTAGCTTAAAGAAAAATACAGGCAAGCAAAGCAAGACTATTTATATGGTAGGCCCATGGTCCATGCAAGAGATAGAAAAGGAAATAAAGGAGTGGAGGCCTGGAGGCATTCCATCTCTGTCTATGAATGACTCAATGTGCAGCAGCAAGTCAGCTCTAAGACATAGTGCACGGCACATTGTGAAATACAAACAGAGTTCTGCAATGGAAGAAGTCTGAATAAGGCAATGCAGAACAGAGTCAGAAAGGAAGTCTAAATAGGGTATCGGGGCAGGACGCCGTGTGAGCCATAAAGAGATTGAGATTGAGAGGGCACATCTAGTAGTGTGGAGGACAACCCCACTATGAATACAACTGTGTACAGTGAGAGAGTGAGATGAGAGGCGAGAGAATGAATAGATGGAGAAAAATGAGTACCCCCTTAGTAGACTGTAACATCGAGCCTGTGGTCCTTGATGTTGGATCGTGTCCATCTTGGAGGGCTAGTTGAATGCATACACTAGAGCAATGTCTTCACAGCTCAATGAGGACACAAGTAGGTATGAACCTAGTCTGCCCATTGAACAGGTCAACAAAACGACATAGCAATCATGGAACCTTCCTGGTGCACCATTGCTGACCTTGCCTCCCAAGCTGATATAGTACTTGGCAATCATGTCCTTGTTCTCTACTTTTGGATCTGGTGTGGGAGAGAGAAAAGCTTTTCTCCAGTTGAACCAATTGATGTGTGAGAAGTTGAAGTGTGGGGTTTGTGAACACAATATTCTGGCTAATCTGGGCCACTGCTGCTTGGATTGTCTTGTGTGAGAATGCAGAGAGTGAGCCAATAATATGATTCCTGAAGAACATTGAGGACAAGCTATGTGCATGGATGGGTTAGGATCACAGAATGGGAATGGAAAGAAAGGCAAACCTGTTGAATCTCTATTCAAACATGTCTGCATCCACCTCAATGGATTTGTCTGCATTGACGGCTGTCGCATGCAGCATCAGCCATTTCTTGACATTGATCTGAGATCAGGTCAGAGGTAGTGGGACGTTGATGCCAGCTCTAGCATTTGACTTCACAGATGTGTACCTGTGGTGTTTTCAGTTAGTAAAGATAAACTTCAAAGAATCAGAAAGGAACTCACCACTTACAGTGTGTAGATCTCCAATTCATTGTCGCCTTCTTGGTCACTGTCGCCTTTCCAGTGCACACAACATGGGATTCTCTCTGCTAGTCACCAAAATCATTTCTTTAAAGATCTGGCTAAAGGCAGGCTCATCCTTGTTGGCTTCTTGAACTTCCTGCCTAATGAGGTCACAAGTTTCGGCTCGCATGATAAAGAGAAAGGAGGCATAGAGTACAATACATATGCTCATAATGCATAACATCAGGACCCAATACTAGCAGGCCCTGTCACTGTTGGGGGTCAATGCCAGTGGACCTCCATCACTGTAAAATGTATGGAGACCAATACCAGCAGGTCCTGTCACTGTAAAATGTATGGGGGCCAATACCAGCAGGCCCCCTTTGCCATACATGGATAGGGCCAATACCAGTGGCTCTCTCTTCCCTGACTTGTCAATAACAATCTACAACCCGCTGCTTTATGCACCCAAGATACTTTATCCCCCTCGCTTGGAGGGGAGCCTTGTGATATGCCCGCAGAAGGGCGGAGTTCACAGTTACGTGTTATTGAGCTGTCTCCCTCCTTCCAAGGGATGACAAACAGGCAAAACATGGAGTAAATGCTCATGGAGACAACTTTTTGGGGCAGATTGACTTGTTTGTCTTGGAAACTTTTCGATAGCAGCCTGGAAGCTCAGCTTTAGCGCGTTTTCACAGGTTCATGTGTACTTGGAAATATGAGCGAGCCTTCTATGTCCTGTATGTTATGAGGTTCTGTCTAGCATTGAGAGCCAGGGAGATGTGGCAAGGATACTCATCAATGCTATTTTGCAACCTAACAGGTGATTCCCTACAGAACGACTTGCCGAGATTGCACAAGCTATGCTATTAGTCTTGTTATGTTGAGCTCCAAGGTTGTGTGGCAAAATTTGGTTTCTATGTTGGAGGACCACAGAGTGCATGTGCTAGTGTACAGCAGCTCGAAATAAATGTGTGTGCTGCTGTTAACAATATTATAGATGGCCTCAGTCAAGGTGGTCTAGTTTCTGTTATGCTTGGTCCAGGTAGGAACGAGCATAGCCTTTAAGTAATCAAGAGACAAGAGCGTTGAGTCTTAAGTATGACGAGGACTTGTAGAGCAGAGGATCAAAGATCAAGGGTACTTGTGGGATGTCCACACAAGGGTCAAGGGGACTGGGCTAAGACTAGTAGTTCAAGGGTTCAAAGGAGCTGGGCTAGGACCAGTGAGGAGTGAAGCAAGAGCTTTAGATTGTACATGGTAAGAGAAGACAAAGAAGCTCAAGCATGAGGAAACACTAGAGCAGTATCTATGACCCATATATGTTGGATATATAAGTGTTTAGGGTAGACATAGAAAGGAATGGAAACGGATGAAAGAAATGATGACTAAGTAAGTAGATGCCATTGGACATTGGTGGGATAAACACAGATGAGGAATGTGTCATCATAGAAGAAAGAAAAGTAAATCCGCAAAGAGTAGATGAGACATGTACTGATACAAAACGAGGAAGAAAAGAGAGAATCGTAACATTATTCCCGTACTAGATCTGAGACACCGTTGAAAGACCTTTTTAATTCAAACTTGAGTAGGAGTAGCCTGGGGAACCAGTTATGTTTGAATACCCAACATCGTCAATAATGTCATCCAACTCTGGGGAAGGGGGAGAATGTCTAGGGGAAGCCGACCTCCTAGGGGGAGGAACAGGAAGGCCTCATCCAGAGTTTAAAGAGCGGCGGGAGCAAGTGGAGTGAGAAGACTGAGAGGTGCCAGAAGAAGAAGAAGAACCTCATTGAGGGGACCTGAAAGAATCAGGTGCCAGAGTACCTTGGGTGTGACCAGAAATGCAGGATGCCAACATTCCATGGGGATGAGGAGATCTAACCTGTCTAGAAGGACAGGGCGGCGAGTGGCGATAGAACAATTAGCCTGGCTATGTCCAGGGGCCCATTGGCAGCATCCCATGATGGGACACTGATAAACCAGGCAGTTGTGATGGATATGTCCTAGGCAGTGGCATTGGTAACAAGCTTCGCTATATCTGGGGTTGGAGGGACAAAGAGGAGTGGCATGAAGGACACCATAGAATGGTCTACTCTGGTAATTATAAGTTCACTCAGCCTCAACTATGGCATGTAACTCTTCTGGAGAGAGAGTGGAGGAGGAAGCCAATGGGGTAGAAGGAGGTTGCATGGAATGGTAAGAGGAGGAGGAGGACGACTTGTCCACAGTGCACTGTAACAGATAGACCCCAGTACTGGCAATTCTGGAGGTGGCGAGTTCGACAGTGTAATAGTCTATATCCTGAAGAAATTCCCCAAAGTCCATCTGATACATGACTTGGTGAAGCTTGCGCAAAATGTTCTGTTGTGTAGAGTTTACCCAGTTTCGATCTAAGTGATCAGTGAAAAAGGCGGTGACCTGCACAAAATCCATTATATGCTGAATCATGGTCATATTTCTCTCCTAATAATCTAGTCTAACCAATGGTTAGAAAATTCTAATACTTACACCATAGGTAGCCTACTATGTAAACTACCTACCCTCCAACTTTCAGCCTGATAGCTTTAATCTTTACAGAGATATTGATAAATCTCTAGTAACATACTCATATT